>JBAJFG010000115.1:0-66958 GCA_037903475.1 Ancylostoma caninum | reverse complement strand
TTGTGAGAGTCAGCGTATTCCAGGATGCGCTCACCATCTTCATTCCGTGTCCCGTAGCCAAAGCCTCCATGGCATCTGTAACCGTCCTTTGCCACTCCTACGTGGCCATTTAGATCTCCTGCGACGACGATTGTGTCTTCTTGTGGTACTTCCGCGGTCTTCTCGTCAAGCAGCATCCAGAATTCATCTTTAACCTGGTCACAGCAGCCGGTCTGTGGTGCGTACGCCGAGAAGAAGTGAAGGCGTTGATTTGCGGTGATGATGACGACCTTCATGAGGCGGTCATCGAAACGCTGCACCTCGGCTATCGAGTCACGGAAGCGTTGAGAGACGACTATACCCACACCGTTCCTGGTCTTCGGACTACCGTTGTAGACTACTTTGAAGCCATGACCTATCTCCTTTGACTTGCTACCAGACCATCTCGTTTCTTGCACTGCGCACAAGTCAATTCGACGACGCTCTAGTGCTTCTGCCAGTTCACATGAACGGCCTGTCAACGTGCCGACGTTCAAAGTCGCAATGCGCGTCTTGGCTACGTTGTGATCCTTAACGATTCGCATTCTTGCCCCCCGATGCCACCGTTCGAGAAACATCGAGGACCCTCGCATATTTTTCACACTAACCGGGCTCCGAAAGTGCGCGTCGATTCCCGTGGACGCCGTAGCTTTTATCTTAGAACCACTTGTTGTCATTGATCATAGGGGTGTGACGTGGGGTCTTCCTGAGCCGGCCTGTCACGACGGCCTGTCGCTCGAATACGGGAGGCGGCGGCGGCGGGATTCGAACCTGGAACCCCGTGAGAACATGGTGCTCTAAAGCAGCGCCTTAGACCACTAGGCCATCTCGCCCCTAACACAGTGTAATTAAGAACTCGAAGTAATTCAAGTTGAGATTGTTGTTGGACGAACATCTTTCTTCAAGGCGCGTTTCCTGCCATTTGAGCTGTTCACACAGTTATTCACACCTGGGGCAAAGCGGGCCTCTCCTCCATCCGTGAACCAGTATCTTCTCGCTGCTCATAATTTGGTAAAAGCGGACCTCTTCTCCATCGACATAACCGCATCCTGGCATTCCCACACATTAAGCGGACAGCAGACCCACATTCTGGCGTTCCTATCACCTGGACCACAGCGGACCTCTCTTATATTCGCGAAACCCTACCTTGACGTTCCCTACATTTTTAGATCACAGCGCAGCCCCTCCTCGATCCACAAACCCGTATCCTAGAGTTCCCTCAACTTTCAGGCCCCAGCAGACCCATCCCTCTTTCGCTGGACCAGAATGCTGGTGTTCCTCACACCTGGGCCACAGCGGATCCCTATTCCATCGGCATGACCTTGGGATTCCCACACTTTATGGCAAAGCAGACCCATCTTCCATCGGTGAACTCGAATTCTTTCATTTCTCACACTTGGGCCAACGGACCCCTCCTCCATCCGTCAACAGTATCTTCTCTTTCCTCACAGTTGGGTGAAAGCGGACCGCTCCTCCATCAGCATAACCGCGTACTGGGATTCCCACACTTTTAGGGCACAACAGACCCATCCCCCTTCATTGTACCCCATATCCCGGCGTTCCTCACACCCGGGCCACAGCGGACCCCCACACCCTCGTCATAACCGCATCCTGGCATTCCCACAGTTTTGACCACAACAGACCCATATTCTGGCGTTCCTCGCACCTGAGGCACAGCGGACCTCTCCTACACCAGCGAACCCGGATTTTAGCGTTCTCCACATTTTTGGACCACAGCACATCCCGTCCACCATTCAGGAATCCGTATCCTGGAGTTCCCTTAGCTTTCAGGCCACAGCAGACTCATTCCCTCTTCGATTTACCTGAATGCTGGCGTTTTTAACAACTGAGCCACCTCTCCATTCGCATAGCCCTATCCTGTCATTCTCACAGTTTTGGCTACAACAGACCCATATTCTGCTGTTCCTCACACCTGGGCCACAGCGGACCTCTGTTCCATCGGCACGACCGTTTCCTGTCATACACTCCACTTTTTGGCCACCACAGACCCATCGTCCACCGGTGAACCCCTATTCTGGCATTTCTCCCACCTGGACCATGTCAGACCCCTCCTCCATCTGCGAACCCGTATCCTGGCTTTTCCGCAACGTTGAATCACAGTATAACCCCCACTCCATCGACATAACGGTATCTGTTACTATTCGCCCCTGGCACACCTATCGTCCGTGCGTCCCTTTGTAAATCTCGAGAGCAATGGGAGGAAGTTAGGAGTTATCCAGAAAATTTGAATAATTACATATTTGATCACAGAAAGTGTCACAGTGGGCTGTAATGAAGCACTTTTTCTATGCATGTGAGTGTACAACTGGAATCTCTTCCGTGGCTGCAGAATCGCTCAGAGTTCTCGGACGGATGCTAGGACGAGAACCTGCGACATGTGGGAAGTGCGGCGGATACCGCCGCTGCAATGGGCCTAGAGGGCTCCCAGGCCGCACACGGATCTCGCCCATGCTGATCTGCGGTGCAACAGTTGGTTTTGAGTGAAGAGCAGTGGCTATCCTGCTCCGTATAATGTGCTGCCTTAGAGCCTTGCTAGCTCTGTCTCCTCGCTTGGCTGTGAGACCGCTAGCGTAGGACAGTCACTGTGCAAGGATTTCGAAATTGCGGGTCCCGCGAAGATCTAGTCTCATCTCGCTCCATAAATCGGTTTTTCGTATGACTTCTGCGCATCTCTCCCTCCACCATTGTCTATGCACTACACTGCACAAAAGATTTCACACGACTCTCATGGTCTGACGCCAGAAAAATCTGGACCCTTACCAGTCTTTATATAGGAGGATATATAAGAGGATTCTGACGAGACCTATTTCTTGAGCAACGCTGAGACCTGCCATAAATTGGATCTTCTCGCACGTCCTGAGTCTAATCTTGTCACAATCCAAACCAGGGCCGTAGTAAAGTACCCTTCGACATGACGCTAAGATGCCGTCATGTAGGCAGGGGCTCTCGGCATTTTGGCATCTTTGCTCCCAACATGCTCCCATCTACAAGGCATCACAATGGAAAATGAAGTAAGCATACATGCTGACACGTCGAGAGCAGAGATGCCGACACTGTGTGCATTCATATCAATATCAATGTAACGCATTTGAGAATTTGGTTGGTCCACTACATAGCTTGAGAAGGTCTCGCTTACAAAGTCTGTACGATGGGCCCTATCTTTGGGCAGCACGAACGCAATCCGAACAGTGCAGTACGTCGAGTTCAAAGCTTAAGAACATTTTTAACCTCTTGCTTCCCCTTCTACTGTTAAACCTTTGCTCCTCATGACAGAATGTGAGGAAGAATGGAAAAAATTGACGACCGCAAGAAATATGAGACGCCCTTGTGTAGAATTTGAAACCGACGTTCTACGTTGTTCAGGCGGCAATGGCGCCGCACAATTGTCAGAGACATCCACTTGAAGGATGCAAGAGCACGATGTAGACGGAAAGATGATTTGGGACGGCCCAAGGTCATGTGAGAAACCAAGCGATGCCCAACGAGCACAGGTACAATAAGCCTGGTCTGAATTTAGGTAATTTGCGTAGGTAGCGGTACCGTGATGGAATCGTCATTAACGGGCTATCCGATTGACGAGGTTGGGAGAACAAGCATTGATGTTGCCGCGTTAAAAGATTCAAGTTTAACTGGTTAATCCTTTAAAACACCTTCTACTTCTTTTTATCTTTAGCGTTTGTCCCGTTCGTTGGCGGGTCCGCTTTTCTGATCATCTGACTCCATTTAGCTCTATCGTGAGCCTGGTCTGGGTGGGCGCCCACATGCTCCAGATCCGCATGCAGTGTGTCCAGCCACCGTTGCTTCGGCCGTCTTTTTGGTCGTTTTTCTGATACTTCGAGATCAAGGCCTACTTTGCAGACGGTGTCTTTGTTGGCGCGCAGTACGTGGTCTCGGAAGAGTCACTGGTACGGCAGCGCCAGTGAGGACGAGGTCCGAGGGGTTATCTAGGCTGCCTAAAACCAGAAGGACTATGATGACGGTCTGTACCTTCAATGCACGCACGCTTGCATCGGAGGCTTCCGTCGAGGATTTGATGATGCAGGCCAGGAAGATCAGGTACGACGTCATCGGACTGACCGAGACGAGGAGACACCGACCACTAAACGCCACCTTCGACACTGGAGAAGAACTGTTCCTTGGAAC
This sequence comes from Ancylostoma caninum, assembly GCA_037903475.1. Lineage (NCBI taxonomy): Eukaryota > Metazoa > Nematoda > Chromadorea > Rhabditida > Ancylostomatidae > Ancylostoma > Ancylostoma caninum. Next base: position 62,776 of record JBAJFG010000115.1, on the reverse strand, counting down.
CTGCGACAGTAGAGGAGTTGGTGGAGTCGGTGTCCTCGTCAACACAACTTGGTCATGAACATTGACTCATTCAAACAGCTAACAACCCGAATCGGACGTTTGCGGTTGAGAAGAAGTGGATCAATACCGGCCTTGACAATCTTCGTCGCCTACGCTCCAACATCCAGCTACGACGAAGGGGATATCGAGGCCTTCTATATGGACTTGGAGAAGTTCTACAGGGAAGACCACACATTCTACAAGATCATCGTTGGCGATTTCAACGCCAAGATTGGTCCTAGGAGAACGCCTGAGGAACTTCACATCGGTACCCACGGCCTGCAGTGGAACGAACAGGGAGAGAGGCTGTCTGAGTTCATCATGACGACGAAGACCATCCATGGTAACTCTCAATTTCAGAAGCCAACCTCCCTACGCTGGACGTGGGAGTCACCCGGTGGAGAGTACCATAATGAAATTGACCACATCATCGTCAATCGAAGGTTCTGCCTGACCGACGTCGGTGTTGTACCAAAGTTCTACACCGGATCCGACCATCGCCTCCTTCGTGCAAGATTCTTCTTTTCACGCAAAGGAGAGAAAGCCGCGAAGTTTAAGAGAAGGAGTCCCAAACCCGTCATCAATTGGGATCTTTTCACTACGCTAGCCGGCTTTTGGGAAGATGCGGTTGTCGACAACATCGACGAAGAGTACGATCGGCTTGTACAGCATCTCCGCGACAGCGCGAAGAGTGCTGAGGGTTTGAGAGTCACCAAGAGACGATTGTCTTACGAGACCCTGGAGCTCATACGCCAGCGTGGAGCCGCGAGAGCCGCAGGCAACTACCAGCTAACGTCCGAGCTCGCAAAACGGTGCAGAGAAGCGATAAAAGAAGACCTCAAGGAGAGACGAGCAGCAGTGTTGGCTGAAGCCGCAGAGGCAGGGAAAAGCATTCGCAGCACCCGCCGAGACTTCGCCAATCGCAAGACCAAGATGTCCGCCCTCCGGCGCTCAGACGGAACAATTTCTTCATCAAGACGGGCAATGGAGAAGGTCATCTACGACTTCTACTCGGATCTCTTCGATAGCCACGTCCACCTCCCTCAATGTCATCTTAGGGAGGACGGGTATGTTGTCCCATCGGTTCTCCCTTCCGAAATCCGACATGCCGTCAAGTCGGTGAAGAACCGTACAGCACGGGGCCCCGACAGGATTCGACCGGAACATCTGAAGAACCTACCGCCAATTCTCATTACCACCTTGGCTAGGCTTTTCACGCGGTACCTGTCGGAATGCAAGGTACCTAACCGATGGAAGACCAGCAGGACCGTGTTGCTGTACAAGAAGGGAGACCCGCCGGATATTGGCAATTATCGCCCCATCTGCCTACTGTCCGTCGTCTACAAACTTTTCACGCGAGTGATCCTCAATAGGATTGAAAGGACACTAGACGAGGGACAGCCGTGCGAGCAAGCAGGGTTTCGAAAAGGATTCAGTACGATCGACCACGTACACACCGTCACTAGACTCATCGAAGTATCGCGAGAGTATAAGATGCCCCTCTGTCTCAAGTTCATCGATTTGAAGAAAGCCTTCGACTCTGTTGATACAGAAGCGGTGTTGGAAGCCCTGGGCAACTAGGGCATACCTACTCAATACATCAAGGTATTTCGTGAGCTCTACAACAACTTCACGACCAGGATTTCTCCATTCTACGACGACGTCACCATCGACGTCAAGAGAGGGGTTCGGCAAGGCAATACCGTGTCGCCAAAACTATTCAGCGCCACTCTCGAAGACGTCATGCGGAAACTGAAATGGGATAGCATGGGAGTGCAAGTTGATGGCCGGCGACTTAGTCATCTTCGCTTCGCTGACGATATCGTTCTTATAACAGCAACCATCAGCGAAGCAGAACAGATGCTGGCCGACTTCGAGGACGCGTGTGGAAAGGTTGGTCTCCAGCTGAATCTGACGAAGACGATGTTCCCGGATGCCCCATTCTCGCTCAACGGAACGACCATATCCGAATGCTCCAGCTACGTATACCTAGGTCGGGAAGTCAACATGATGAACGACCTCGCTCCAGAGCTGGGCAGGAGGAAACGAGCGGCTTGGGGAGCTCACAAGAGCATCGAGGACGTAGTGAAGAAGACGAAGAACACCAGGCTCCGTGCCCACCTCTTCAACACAACCGTTCTCCTTGCTTTGACCTACGCCTCAGAAACCTGGGCGTTGCGCAAGCAGGATGAGAATGCGGTCAGCGTCGTCGAACGCTCCATCGAGAGGGTGATGCTAGGAATAACCCGTCTCACGCAAGTGAGGGCTGGAATACGGAGCTCCACCCTTCGTCAACAATCGAAGATCAGGGACGCTGCCGCTTACGCCAAGTTGAGTAAGATTAGGTGGGCCGGACACGTGATGCGTTTTAGCGACAACCGTTGGACGAGAGCCGTCAGCGACTGGACTCCACGGGACGTTAAGCGCACGACAGGAAGACCACCGACCCGATGGTCAGAATTCTTCACGAAGTCCTTCAAGGATAGATACGATGCTCTCCGTGTCCCTCGAACGGACAGAATCCACTGGACAACCCTGGCTCGCGAGAGGGACAAATGGAAGGATTGCTGGCGCCCGCTCGGTATACCCGAAGATCAACGGGAGTCAAGGTGATCAAGGTGATCAGCCATTCAGCTGAGTTCCATTGCCTCGACTTCCGTAGTTCCACCGCTGTGTCATCAGGACCCGTCGCTTTTCCTGGTTTCATCCGCTTTAGCGCAGCCCTGGCCTCATCCACGGTGATCGGCTGAATAGGACCGTAAGTTGGCGGTAATTGTGGGATGGGTGGGCGGCCCCCTTTAAAACACCTTCCTTACAGCAAATATGTGCTGAGGACCACTTTTCTCTGGTCAAAAGAAGGATAATTCCATGGAAATGGGGTTTAGGTAAGAGGTGCTGACGCCCGTCATGCTCCTGACCATGACCGAGCTTCCGCGTCGGAACCCTCTTGCCTCTACATGTTCTCTCTTAATTTTCTGACTCGCCGCCGTGGGCTCAGGTCGTGTTGGAGCAATCGAGCTGCCAGCAGCCCTGAGGTCATTGCTGCCAACAAACTGGTGTCCGACGTGAAGGCCCATGCTTAAGAATAGAAAGATGCCGACATCCCTCTGGCTATTTATCGGCAGCTATCTCACGTCACGGCAGCAGCGGATGGCTGCGAACATTTATGACTTTACTACCGGCCCAGACGTGACCCGTGCGCCGGAACATTGCAAAAGTCCAGAAACCACATAGAAGCTGACTTTGACGGCAAGCAAAGCAAGTTTCGATGGCAAACGCTACTGTTACCCTGAGTTTACTCGTTTGAGAAGACTGCTAAAGTGTTCCTTTTGAGAAGCGATTCTCGTTTCGCCAATGGAGGACTTTAAAGTGAAGCTTACTGGGGCGGAAGCTGTGTCAACCGGCTATTGGGGCTACAGAACAATAGCATTATCCTGGAACATAACAGGACTGAGGAAACACGAGCAACCAATTTTTCGACTTTAGTAAGTCTTCAGAGATATCGTGGAAACTTTTATTTTTGAACATGACGTTTTGATGTTCATTAATTTTCAGCTATAACTCCCAAAATGAGATCGAAACTACTGGTCGAACAGCGGTACTGCGATTTCACTCTCACTTATAAAAACTATACATGGAACGTTGAGATAGTTTCAGTTCTTCGCGAGTGCGTATTTCATGTATTACATATACATATATCTAACAACGAAAGTCGGTGACGTCACGCAAAAGGAGCGCATAACAATCGACAGGAACGGTGACGAATATAGATACAGTCTTTCTTTACAGTCTGTCCAATCTCGAAGCCTCTATTGTACTTAAATTCCAGAAACTCTCAATCGTTTCAAGTAACAAAACAAAATACGTTTCAAGTAACATAACAAAATACTAACATATAATCTCATGTTCATATTGTGGGTTGACTGGCTATGAAATTCCTTAGCTGATCCAGTAGAAAAGTTAAAAATGGAGGAAAGGGGAAATAAACGAACAGATATAGGAAGACTTGTTATTTATGGCAGGTTATATGATGTCCCAGATGATGGACCATACTGCCGCTAAAACGTGCTGGCATTGATGTTGATGGAAAAAAATCGCGTCTACATGCAGAGTCTTCTCTGGCCAGTCGTTCGACTATTCACCTACCACGATTGAGCAATCCCTGCATCGGAGTGAGTATCGCTGCAGCACAACGGTTAAAAGGCCTGCATCTGGAATTCCGTGTAACACATCTATGTATTAGGGTGCAAAACTATAAATGCGCGCACACTTTTTCATCGCTTCCAGAGCGTTGTTGAAGACGTATGCGCAACTTTCTAGTGTATCTTGGAGAGCAATTTATTGCGCATTCAAAAACACATGAATCGAATGAAAAGCCCCATTTTTGATTCCAAAAAAAAAAATGAGAGACCGCCAACTGAACTTACTCAGTTGTGGCGGATGTTGGCACTGAACAAATTCTTCTATGTAGTACCTTGAACAACGAGTTTCTTGAAACACGTCTAGTACTAAAAAGAGAGGGGTATATTACGAAAGCACCTGCAGACAGTCGCTGCGACGCAGCGAAAGAGAACAACGCCATCCGGCTCCAAACATGGTCACCCACGTACTGAAGAAGACGTAGTCCTCATGGTAAAATATGAGAGGAGTAAGCTGATGAGAGGGGCAGAATACCGTACAAACGGTTACTGCTGATCTCTTTCCACAAAAATTGGACCATATCGGCAGGGTGTGTATCATCGTGAGGGAAAACGGGGCATGGTATGGTTCTGCGATTGGTTTCTTCAAATCCTCCTCCCGCCCTCAACGGTTGACTCGTTCTCTTCGCGAGCGATTCCACTATACATGACCATGCAGAATTTGAATGCGACCGAGGACGAGTTGATCTTGAAGGGCGGGAAGTCTCCGCCTCGTTTTCCCTCACGATGACGCACACCGATATCGGCCAGTTACATCATCATCAACTTGTCAAAACAAGGCTTCTAGAAAGTATTCAATACCAGACCCATCGGAAAACGAGAAAAAATAGCCACCAAAAAAAAGCCGGAGAAATGGTAGGAAGTTCAGTCTCAGCCGCCACGTAGCCAAATCACCACTTAATTCTGGCTAAAAACTTTTGCTCGCAAAAAAATGCAAAAATCGTTCAAAAAAGGTGTTGTTAGTATATGCGCTTCTTTCGACTGACAGTACAGTGACTTCTTCAATGAGAAGCCTCATTTTTTGCATGGAGGATGAGCAAGAGTAGATGAAAGTAACTATACACAAGTTTGATTAAGGCGTTCTCGAATCGTTTTTTTTTGTTGAAGAAATTTTGTTCTGCCCGAAAACGCGCAATCATAGTTTTACACCCTGATATTAGTGTTTGATCACATGCGCAACCTTCTCTGGCCTGTCGTTCGACTGGGCACCCACCACGATAGAGCATCCCTGTATCAAAATTAGTGTCGCCGGACCGCATCGGCTAAGGTAGCCGCTATACTCCTCAAGGAGTATAGCAGCTTGCGTTGCCGTCGCCGGCGGATGCGGATCGCCAATGTTGGCGACCAATCGATAGGCACCGACGTCGCAGTCGTTAGTATCGGTGGCCGCCGTCGCCGGTACTAGCGACTGCGACGTTGTTGGCGATCGCCAGTCGCTAACTTCGGCGGCTGCCGCGAAGCCCCGCCCATAATCGATGCGCACCGGTGTCACTGTCGCCAGCGACGGCGACGCAGGGTGCTACAGTCCTCGAAGACTATAGCGGCAGTGTAAAAGGTCTGAATATCCCGTGTAACACATCTATTGATGTTCATCGAATAGCGTTGAGAAAATGAAAAATATGAGAAAACTTACTTGAAATCGCTAAATGTAACACTGTCAAACGTGACATTTCTTCGATTAGGAAAAACAGGTCCTCTTGGTTCCAGTTGCATCACAGACGACATTGGGTCAGGACAGCTCTGTATTAGAATCCCCGTCTCACCGATCGTTTTTGTGATTTAAGAATGAAGAGATTCTTCAGGGGCTGCTGATCACAGTGATTTATATCATTGATAGATTGATTTATATACGATAGACAATTTCGTGCAAGATTTCCAAAGAGCCCGTTTCCAAACCACAATTCTTGGTGAAATCGTGGACGAAGCCCAGATTGGGGCGGGAGGAGGACGAAGCCACGGACGAGGTTCCTGAGTAATGCACTCCTGGGAGCGCACATTCTGAGAAAATTCGGATTCTTCATGAGGAATTATCACCCACTTCCTGATAGCATAGGAAGTGCGGCCCATGCCGACCAGCAGGGCGGGGGGGGGGGGGTATGTGACGCGGAAACAAGATAGTCTTGGTTTGGATTGCTCACAACCAGGGGTGAGCGTTAGAAAAATTTCAGGTTTCGTTGATCCGTTAATTCGTTATTAGGCCAAAAGTGGCCGTTACGCGTTAGTGCGTTAATTCGTTACGTTAGTAATGCACAGCCCTGCTCACAACCTCCCCGGAGCTTGGAGTTCAGAGACGAACTTCTGGTAACTTTTCACAGAACTATATATCACCGTTATCGCGAGCTCTTGTATATTATTTTCACGTATCTGAGGTCGAATGGTGAAAATCGTTCATACATATCTTTTGTGGGAAACGGTCAAGAGGTACCCGATGTAAATAGTGCCACCTATGCAGGAATCTTTTGTTAATGCATTGTTTTAGATAAGAAAGCAAATATTTCCAGTAATCTATGAACCGGCAAAGATATTCGCATTCTTCAATGGAACCAGACCACGAAGTTTGACAGTGTTTTGGAATTCGACTACGTCAAAAGATTTGAAACTATTTCGGTTAGTTCAAGTATCACCGGGCTGTGTAAAGGTATAAGAACGAACAAGAAATAGCAATCCTGATCGCACCATTCGCAGCGGAAGCAGTGCAACATCACTCGTTGATCCATGTTGATATGTATGTGTTGAAACATTCGCGACCTTTGGAATGGTGTGTCACATGGGACACACGCGCTTTTGCACGTGCTCAACCGCTTGAGCACGTGGTCTTACTTGGTAGGAATTTTTCCTCCGCCGCATAATACCCCGAACTTGCGCAGATCAAACCCGATCTTTTTCTCTTTTCTGATCGTCAAGAGTGTTTCCAGGTGTTTGTTGCCCTTTCACTTTATAGTGATTGTAGTTTCGTTTTCATATGTATCGTTCTATTTGGTTTATGTTTCAACTACATGCTAAACAAGGTTTGAGTGAAGATCTGCTCTGCATATGTAGAATGCTTGTATATTTGTTAGTATAACACTACATAGAAGTTTGCTAATTACGACTGCTTCACAGAAACATAACTGTGAGAAGAGCGTGCTTACCCGGTTGAGCACGCGGTCCCACGCGTCGCACCATGCGTGTCAACCGGGTGAGCACATTGTCGCGAAGGTGTTTAAGGCAACACTCACGGAAATTTTTGGGTCGAAGATTTCGCGGCATATCGGGGTTTTTAGGGACGATAAACTCATTGACAACGATGAATTACCGTGAAAACGAAACATGAAAAACACAGAAAATGATGGCGTTATTTCATGTGTGTCCACCGGGCGTACGAGTGTTCCGTGATGGGTGCCGCCACGAAACTCTGCGTATCGTATGATTCTCATAAACCACCCTCCGCTAGACCACATGCGCACACCCTGTCAACGGCGTTAGCTGGCGCAACGAAACCCTTTTGTCCACAGCGGCAGATTCGACTACGGCAGTATTTTCGCAAGTAGGCGGAAATTCAAGGTGTTCAACTTACTGTTGCGATTGTCTAGCGATCGGCTAGCGTCTAACGATGGTAAGCGACTCATTTCAGAAGTGAGAATTTTCGTGAGTGCTGCATTTAGCAACTGAGGTCAGTATTTGAGTTAATGCATATTAAGGAGTTTTAAAGTGAAGGTATTACGGCTTAAAACTGCTAAGAACCCCCTTCTTCTCAGGGAACTTGAAAAACTTGTATTGCATGGGATTGAAAGATGGTAATCCCACGATTAAGACATGTGTATTCACGCAAAACACGGTTTTTTCAAATCAATACATCTATACGAGCAATAGTCAATTCATGCAACACCCATGCACACCCACGGATATGCATGGGTTTTGCATGAGCCTTGCATAGGTTCTGCATGGATATGCATGGGTTTTTCGTGTGTTCTGTATTGAATTTGCATCGCATTTTTAAAGACGCGTGGGTATGCATGGGTTTTGCATGGATTTGACCATTGCTGGTATAGAACTATTGTACTTCTTAATCGTGGGATTTGCATCTTTTGATTTCATGCAAAACATGGTTTTTCCGCCACTGCAACTGCACGCCGTCGTGCACGTGCTGGCTTGCATTCGACTTCAGTGATTTTTATTGATCCTCGTTTGATTCATTCGACGTCTTGATCTCTGCTCACGTCTTTTCATCGACCGCGCGTTCCCTTTTGCTTAGTCATTGGAACTTCAACATTTACGGACCCAAAATCTTCAAAAAAAATTAGCTAAAACTTTGCATGGGGGGTTTTTTTAAGGTACTCAACATGGATATCGTGTCCTTTTTGCACCATAACCCCATTTTTGCAGGTTAGCGCTAGGTGTGCGGTAGTATGCAGCATGTCTCTTCTGGAAATTTGCACCTTGATCACCTTGATCACCTTGACTCCCGTAGATCTTCGGATATACCGAGCTGGCGCCAGCAATCCTTCCATTTGTCCCTCTCGCGTGCCAGAGTCTTCCAATGGATTCTGTCCGTTCTAGGGACACGAAGAGCATTGTATCTTTCCTTGAAGGACTTCGTGAAGAAGTCTGACCATTGCGTCGGTGGTCTTCCTGCTGTGCGCTTAACCTTCCGTGGAGTCCAGTTGCTGAAAGCTCTTGTCCAACGGTTGTCGTTAAAACGCATCACGTGTCCGGCCCACATAATCTTACTGAATTTGGCGTAAGCGGTAGCGTTCCCGATCTTTGATTGTTGATGAAGGGAGGAACTCCGTATTCCAGCCCTCACTTGCGTGAGGCGGGTTGTTCCTAGCATCACCCTCTCGATGAGCGTTCGACGACGCTGACCGCATGCTCATCCTGCTTGCGCAACGCCCAGGTTTCTGACTCGTAGATCAAAGCAGGGAGAACGGTTGTGTTGAAGAGGTGGGCACGGAGCCTGGTGTTCGTCTTCTTCGCGTCGTCGAAGTCGGCCAGCAACCATTCCGCTTCGCTGATGTTTGGCGTTATAAGGACGATGCTTCAGTGAAGCGAAGATGGTTAAGTCGCCGGTCATCAACTTGCACTCCCATGCAATCCCATCCTAGTCTTCGCGTGACGTCCTCAAGAGTGGCGCTGAATAGTTTTTGCGACACGGTGTCGCCTTGCCGAACCCCTCTCTTGACGTTGATGGTGATGTCGTTGTAGACCGGAGAAATTCCGGTTGTGAAGTTGCAGTAGAGCTCTCGAAATATCCTGATGTATTGAGTAAGAACGCCCTGGTTTCTAGGACCGCTTCTGTCTGAACGGGGTCGAAGGCTTTCTTCAGATCGATGAACGTGAGACAGAGGGGCATTTTATACTCTCGCGATACCTCGATGAGCCTAGTGACGGTGTGTATTTGGTCGATCGTACTGAATCCTTTTCGAAACCTTGCTTGCTCGCACGGCTGCCCTTCATCTAGTGTCCTTCTGATCCTGTTTAGGATCACGCGCGTGAAAAGCTTGTAGACGACGGACGGTAAGCGGATGAGGCGATAATTGCCGATGTCCTGCGGGTCTCCCTTCTTGTACATCAGCACGGTCCTGCTGATCTTCCATTGGTTGGGTACCTTGCATTCCGACAGTTACCGCATGGAGAGCCTAGCCAATGTGTTGATGAGAACTGGCGTTAAGTTCTTCAGATGTTCTGGTCGAATCCTGTAGGGACCCGGTGCCGTACAATTTCACCGACTTGATGGCATGTCGGACTTCGGAAGGGAGAACCGAAGGGACAACATATCCATCCTCCTTAAGATGACATTGAGGGAGGTGGACGCGGCTGTCCCTGCCTCTGCGGCTTTGGCCAACACTGCTGCTCGTATCTCCTTGAGGTCTTCTTTTATCGCTTCTCAGCACCGTTTTGCGAGCTCGGAGGTTAGCTGTTAGTTGTCTGCGGCTCTCGCGGCTCCACGATGACGTATCAGCTCGTGGGTCTCGTAGGACAGGCGCCTCTTGGTGGCGCTTGAACCCTCGGCTTTCTTTGCGCTGTCGCGGAGATGCTGAACAAGCCGATCGTACTCCTCGTCGATGTTGTCGACAACAGCATTTTCCCAAAAGCCAGCTAACGAAGTGAAGAGACCCCGACTGATGACGGGCTTGGGACTTCATTCTTGAATTTCGCGGTTTTCTCTCCTCTGCGCGAAAAGAAGAATCTAGCGCAGAGGAGGCTATGGTCTGATCCGGTGGAACTTTGGTACAACACCGACGTCGGTCAGGCAGAACCTTCGATTGACGATGATGTGGTCAATTTCGTTATGGCACTCTCCATGGGGTGACTCCCACGTCCATCGAAGTGAGGTTGGCTTCTGAAATTGTGAGTTACCACGGATGGTCTTCGTCGTCATGATGAGCTCAGACAACCTCTCCCCTGTTCGTTCCACTGTAGGCCATGGGTACCGATGTGAAGTTCTTCAGGCGTTTTCTTAGAGCCGATCTTGGCGTTGAAGTCGCCAACGATGACCTTATAGAAAGTTTCATCTCCCCTGCAGAACCTCTCCAAGTCCATATAGAAGGCCTCAGGCCGTCCGATTTGGGTTGTTAGCTGCTCGAACGAATCGATGTTCATGACCAAGTTAGTCTTGACGAGGATACCGATTCCACCAACTACTCTGCTGTCACAGGTTCCAAGAAACAGTTCTACTCTAGTGTCGAAGGTTCCGTTCGATGGCCGATGTCTCCTCGTCTTGGTCAGTCCGATGACGTCGTACCTGATCTTCCTGGCCTGCATCATCAAATCCCCGATGCAAGCGCGCGTGCGTTGAAGGTACAGACCGTCATCATAGCCCTTTTGGTTTTAAGCAGCCTAGATAACCCCTCGGACCTCGTCCTCACTGGCGCTGCCGTACCAGTGGCTCTTCCGAGACCAGGGGAAAACTTTCTATTATTGCCGTGTCGAGCTTGAAGAAATTTTTAGATTCACAGGAGATAGCTTCCTGGGCTCTATTCCCCCGTGGGAGGCTGGAGATGGAGCTTATCTGTTGGAGGCGCCTTCCTTGTACCTCCCAGTCACTTGAATGCAGGCCTTTTCGTCGGATAGATGTGCAGGATACAATCTGCAGGCACGCAAGCACACCCAAGCACGCATGCATGGACATACCCACGTGCTCACAGAATGTATGAATCTTTCCGACACTGCAGAGACAGGGAGTCCATCCGCTGAATCCATTCGCGTCTCAAGGAATGTTTTTGGCTAATTTGAAATTTTTTGTCAGTAGCACCATCAGCAAGCATACTATCAAGAAATTTTCCCCCATTCCAGCTTCTCACAAACTTTTTGTGAGTGCCCTAGGGTTTGAGAAAACAACTCCTGTAATTATGTAGCTCACTTTCTGACACTGGCTCTTGGATTTTACTATGATATTTCATTCACAATTTCGATCTTACCTTTTCAGAACAGCACAGAAACCGTAAACCCGCAACCAACAACATCACGTACGCGTCCGAAGACCTTAGGAAAAATTGTGGAAGCCCCTATCAGGGATTGTTGCTACGCTGTAGTCGCGTGGTGTCATCCACCCCGATATCCTTTTCAAACTGCGCAAAAATTGATGGCAGCCAGTGGCGGAGGCAGAAATGAATTGTGAGAGTGGGGAACATGCGAAAAAAAAACAGTCTCTGTCATTTAGAGGATTGGATACAGGATATTTTAAAAACAAAGTTAATGAAACGTTGAATTTAACATTAGAAATTCACCTGAGTTTTAAGGCGAAATAATTAAGCGTAAATTTGCATAACGGGCAACGAAAACAAGAAATTAAAAACAAGCTATCACAAAGTTTTCAAGCATTTCAGCCTGCTCCTTCCTTTACCCCCAAGCCCGCCATTGCTGCCAATACATGTGGCATGAATGCAATTTGTTCACTTTGTATTTCCGAAAGCAACTTCCGAAAACTTCCGACTTTTACGCACTTTTTCGGAAGTCGGGACTCGGAAGCTTGAAAAACACCGGAATATCGGAAGTTGTGGAAGTGGAAAGTCGGAATTCCGCTCATTCCTGGTCCGAAGCAACCCCTATTTGCAAAATTTTAGAGTTATGAGAGATACTGTATTCACAATATACACATCGTATTCCTAAAAAGATGGGGTTAATGCGCAAGATGGATGTGATATTCGTGCTCAGCACATGAAAAAAACCCTCTCATATGAGGTTGAAAATTTTTCTGCAGATTTCGGGTCCGTGAGTAATGAATAGTGTCGAGGGGTGAAGCAAAGGAGAACGTACGAAAGAGAAAGCGTAGTGAATGAAAAGTAAAACATCAATAGAAACCAATGAATTCCAGTGGAAACCACCACATGCACGACAGTGTGGAGTTGCAGCGGCGTTATCGATCGATCGCGGCTCAACTCCATGGCTGCCGCTGTGTCGACTGCACGATTTCTCCAAAATGAAACGATTCAACAAGTGGGTTGCCAGCACTTCTGCTTTGTAGTACACCAGCCTGATCGTCCGGCTAACGCCTGACTCTCAGGCTTCTTTGGGCTCACTTCGCTCGCTTCGCATACGTGTGTGTTCCCCTCTACTAAGCGTTGGCATACCACTCTCGCAGGAGTGGTCCCGTGCGTGACATCTTCCACACATTCACGCACCGCTATCACACCGTTTGACCCAATCTTGGGCGTTTTTCCACTTTGCGACGCCGGCACACCGTTACCAAACCGTTGGACCCGACTCCAGGCGTTTCCCCACTTTTGGACGCCGGCACACAATTATCACATCTCGGACCCGTTTCCCCCACCTGTGAGCGCCGGCACATCACTCTCACTGCTGTTCTCCCTTCAACGGCAGCTCTTCCCCTACAGCCTTGGGCATGCTTGAAACGACGCGATTTGGTCGCTGTGACTGCATTTCGCACGAGCGATCTAGTCGCGGCGACTGGATCGCCTGCTTGGGCACACTTCATTTAATGATGGACGACGGCATTGAATCATTCGCTGTGCTCAACCACTGGAATTTTGACATTTAGGTTTCATTCAAATTTTGTTCCTGTAGCTAGCTGTAGTAAGCAGTGACAAAAGCTTTCTACTTTGAGGGTGTGCTTCTAATTAGTTTCAGGAGACTATTTTAGCGTTTCAAACTTGTGCCAATTCTCTATTTTAGCAACTGAGCATACATATTGTATCATTTTAGAAATTTGGGTGAAGCACTCAAAGGGAAGCGAATTCGGTTATGGAGAAAGAAGAAATCACTCTAAAACACTGCAGCTTGAAAACAAACTTGGGAGGATACTACTTGAAAGAAGGGAAAGATTTACCCACATTGTCATCAAATTTTGAGCAGAAAGCCTGTTGTAGTGAAAAACCCACAAAATGGATCTAAATATAGAAGATTTTTCACAAGAAGAAGTAGAAAACTCAACGGTTGTGTCGCGTCGCAACGTCTAGACGTAGCGATGCAACTGCATGAAAAATGAGGGAAATCGCTGAAGACTCACAAATTGAACTATGCCCAGGCTGCGACTGACCAGCGATTTGGTCGCCAACCATTCCTCGTGAGATTTTGTAAAAATCGGCCACGCGTCTACGGATTGCTTTTGAAAATGAAGGCGCGTGGAATGACCACGGCAGCACTTGTGATGTCTGCAAGTTAAATCGCGTGGCGACCGAATCGCCATCGCTGGAAGTATGCCCAGCCCTTACGGAGCACCTCTGACATAGCTCTAGGCTCGTTTCATGTCACCTTCTCCACTACCTGTGCGGGCGCAACACCCATCCATCGTCCGCTTCGTTCCTCCTCTTCGTCATAAAACTGTCCTGCCCCTCTCTTTCCTTTTATACTGTCATGTAATCATAGGCCTATCTCACTCATTCCGACCGTGCTGAAAACAACTGTCGGCCATTAACATATCTGAATGTGACGAAGGTGGCCCAAAACACCTTTAAATCAAGGTAAAATTCAAAATTTGCAACTTTTGTGTGCATAAATCGATGCGCTGAACACAATGGTGCCGGTAGTTTTTGTCGACAATGGCTGGTTCTCTTTCACACACACACGCACATAAAATGCCAATTAATATTAAGTATGATACTACGTTGTACCCTTAGGTTCTTCTGATGCCAAATAAACCAAGTTGACCCTAAGCGTGGACACTGTCTTTAAGGAGCAATGTGCTGCTGCCTCCCTTGGGAGAGCTGACACGTACCGTGTACATGACGTTTTATTCAAAATTTTAAATTTTCATCACTTCTATTGTTGAGTGCCTGCCACTCCGATTGAGAACACGTCACAAGTACAGCGTCAGGCGGATGTCTCTGATGATCACTTGCACCTTCATCACCTTGACTAATTTTGATCCTCGAGTACATAGAGGGGCACAAGCAATCCTTTCATCTCATGTGATAGAGTTGCACAAGGGGTTCTACGCATTCAAATGGCACGGAGAGCATCATATGTTCCTTAAACGACTTTGTGAAGAAGTCCGACCACTGAGTTGGCAACAGGCAAGAGCGGATTATCCGTATACGGTTGACCGTTAAGAGGTTATCCGTACATTTTGGCTAACCGCCTCACCTTTATCCACGCCTTAGGTGCCGGGTATCAAATAGCGATTAGGAATCGATAAGGCCGAAAAGAGTAGCTCAATTTCGTACGTTTTCAAGAGAGGAAAGCTTCCATTTTAAGAAAAGACATCATAATACGCGATCTAGCGCGTTTTCCTTCATAAGTGATTCGGACTTCCGAATACTTGTGCTTGCCCAGCAAGCAATGCTCTTGGTCATGTTTAATGAGTTTTCCGACAATGTGAAACAATCGCCTCGAAACCATTACTTGACCTTGACCTTGACTCCAGTTGTATATACCGAGCGGGCGCCAGCAATCCTTCCATTTGTCCCTCTCGCGATCCAGAATTGTCCAATACATTTTGCATGTTCGAGAGAGCATTGTGTCTTTCTTTGAAGGACTTCGTGGAGAAGTTTGACCATTGGGTCGGTGTTCTTCCTGTTAAATGCTTGACATTCCATCAGCTCGCTGACGGCTCTTGTCCAACGGTTGTCGCTGAGACGCATCACGTTGAATCGGCATAAGCGGCAGCATCCCTGGTCTTCAACCTAGGGTGATGCTCCGTAATCCAGCCCTCACTTGCGTGAGGAGGAATACTCTTAGCATCACTCTGTTGATAGGTTCGAAGAGCTGACGACATTCTCATCCTGCTTGCGCAGAGCCCAGATTTCCGAGGAGCTGGTTAAAGCAGGGATAACTGTTGTGTTGAAGAGGTGGAACGGATCCTGGCGTTCTTCGTCTTCTTCACTATGCCCTCGATGCTCTTGTAAGCTCCCCAAGCCGCTCGTTTCCTCCTGCCCAGCTTTCGAGCGAGGTCGTCTATTATGTTGACTTCACGATCTAGATATGCGTAGCTGGTGCATTTGGAGGTGGTCGAGAATGTGACATTCGGGACCCATCCATTTCTTATGAACATCGTCTTCATCAAATTCAGTTGGAGACGGATATTCCCACATGCGTCGTCTGAATCGGCAGCATTCATTCCGATTCGTTGATGGTTGGTTATAAGGACGATGTAGTCAGCAAAGCGAAGATGGTTACTTCGCCTGCCATCAACTTATACTCCCATGTTATCCCATTCTAGCCTTTGCATGGCGCCCAGATCTGGATTGAATTCGCTCATCATGATTACTTCCTGATCTAGGTATGAGTAGCCGGAGCATTCGAATAAGTTCGATTCATTTAGCGAGAATGGAGAGTCATCCGTTTTTGATGAGTATCACCTTCGCCCGATTCAGTCGGAACCTGCACCTTCAGCTCTTTCAATTGTAGAAAGATTTATGTAACGGAACTTCGGCATAGTCGCCTGATACCTAGGTTGCCTTTGTAAGCTTCACATAAGGTTGGCAACTAGTCTTCTTTGGCTTGCATTTCTGCAAGTCGTCTTCGTCGGAGACTGAAATGGGCGATTTGGTAAGCGAACTGTTCGGCCGAATTTCCGTAGAACAGTATAAACGAAACTCTAGTCCAGTTTTTTGATCACTTCTAAACCGTAAACTCAGCACGAAAGCGGATAACCGTCTGTGACTTCTTTCGAATGAGAATGACAAACCCAGAAATGGCACGAGCTCCCGTGTGATTGAGAGGTGATTCCCCCTTGCTATTCGTTTTTGTCCTCGTATGAATCCATATTGCTTTTTGTTTAACGACTTGTCTTGCAGTCTCCACAATGCAAATGTTTTGGAAGCTGTTATGTGTGGTTCTCGCACTAAGATTTTTACAATAGCTTCAAAATTCGTCGAGGCAATTCTTTCACAGTAACAGTAAAAGTTTGCTGCAAACGTTAAAGTATTATCAACACCGTGCTTGCTTCTGCTTGTGTTGGGGATATATTGCGACGCTGAAACAGCGCAAACATTCTAGGACGGTGTCAGTGCCGGACGCAGAAAGTTGGCGGAAGGGCGGGGATGGGGAAAAAGTGGGTTCTTCGCTGCTTTAGGAATTCAAATTGAAAATAAAATTAATAAAAGTGCCAATTACAATAGTGAATAATCAATAAAAATCATTTCAAAAATAATACAAAATTAGAAAACTAAAAACGAACTAGTTAAAAAATTTTACTTGTATTGTAATGAGTACCCAGAAATTTGGGGATCCATTTTCGGCGTAGGCCCCCCATCCCCTCCTCCCTGCGTCTGCCACTGGAAGCTACATACATATAGCTGCAGTGATGATAGCACTAAAAATGTGAGGTATGCTCTTCTGGAATGTTTCTGCGCACATTGAATTGAATCTCCTCTCGTCCATCTATGCGTCAGCCCGTTCAAGCATCTCCTGCGTAAGGAAGAAGCCTGGGATTTCTCAAAGAATAGAGATGCATCAACACCGTTTGGCTTGGATACGGTGATTAAGGCTTCAAGAGGAGAAAGAACCACGCTATCCGAAAGTCAATTCCGAAATAAATATATATTCGTTCGTGGACGGGCAGGTTTTCCGTGTTTCAGCTCAAAACAACTTCCAAAAAAGGCATACCTCTGAATAAATGGCTAGCAGTGGCGGACGCAGAAAGTGGCAAGTGGAGTCTCCGCTGCTTTGGGGACCGAGATGGTAAATAAAATTAATAAAAACACTAGTAAATAACATTAATAAGTAATAGATAAAGATTACATTAAAATTAATAGTTAAACTAAACAATACAAAATAAACCAGTACGAGATTTTTATTTGTGTTGTAAAGTAAGATCGAAAATTTGGAGACTTATTTTCGCTTTATACCCCCCCCCCCCCCTGCGTCCGCCAGTGCTGGCTAGCTAAGTTCTTACTGTGCGGGCTGGAAAAATTAACATTTCTTGAAGCACCGTTTTCAGCTAGCAGTTCGGCATTTTGAAATTTATGAATACATTTACAGCAACTTTGTTCACGTCCGAAAAAAGCGGGAAAATCAAGCGGAAGAAGTTCTTCATTCGTTGAACACTTCGAAACAGGTGCCAAAACAGAGTTCATCACGACCTAACTTATATTGTTCTTCCACTGAGAGCACATCTATCTTCCGATATCAGGGAATCAATTGTTGAAAAGCAACTCACAAAACGAGTAAAGTTGTTACGTTCCACATTTCATCGAATTGTGTTCCAGATCGGAGAGTTCACGCTGAAAATTAGTAACAGTGGATCGGGCATAGTTGCTGTCATTAAACAGTGTTTCCAAGAAAATTGCACCAAAGGGAACCGTACTGGTGAGGAATTCATATGAACAATGTTAAGATATTTCAGAAGCGTTGTGTGATCGAAATGTGACTTACTTCTCTACCCGAGAGTATTATGTGGCAGTATAATAGATTTAACCGTACTAATCATCCAGGGTATGTAAAAACCTAGCGAGACAATGCATGACTTCAGAATCATACCTGTTTTTTATATATACTTATCATTCCTGGAGTGTTAGAGTGATGAATGACTTGAACCCTTATGTCACACGATTGGTTTAATATCCCTTTCAGAAAAAATTGAGGTGCCATCTATAGAAGACATTCGAGTGAAGAATTTCCAGTATGTCGTCATTGGTGATAATCTTGTTTTCTCTTGGGACGTTGTGGGACTTCAAAAAGGCGAACATCCTGTGTATAACATAAGGTTATGTTACCATTTTTTATTTGAGGGTAGTTTCACGTTTAGCCTCTGCTTTCTCCCGTCAACTGTTACGGCAGCATCTATTGAACATCAGTGAATTGGTCAGGATCTCGGTTCACTGGGAGTGGTAGTGGTGAATCAGCGTGCTAGTTTTCATTGAAAATTTTGTCATTTTTGTTATAGCAGTTAACATTTCAAGGAATTGTCTTGGCTCCAAAATAAATGGCTCTAGTCCCAGATTGAGTGGTCCTGAATTCCAAATTTACAGTAAATATTTCGGCTCTGTGCTGTGCTGGTGAAACATGGCTAATAAAAAAGCGTCTCCGCTGCCATGGGAATGATTACACAGGGCATTAGAAAGATGTATTCTGGAACGAATAGGTGGGAGCAGAGTCTGAGTAGCAAAGAAATGAGGAAAGAGACAAGGACTAGAGGCCCTTGGGAAAACATGGCAGTCACGAAACACATATGGGCAGGACACGTCATGCACCGAGGCAACAACAGAGGTACAAGAACAACCCTTTCGACTCCACTAAATGTCGAAAGACCCTTTGTTTGACTGTTCGTACGCTGTCCTGATACATTTTCCACGTCGTTTAAAGGCAGCACACACGGAAATTTTTGGGTTTAAGATTTCGCGGTATATCGGGGTTTTGAGGGACGATGAACTCATTGACAACGATGAAGTAGCGTGAAACACGCGAAAAACACAGAAAATGATGGCGGTATTTCATGTGTGTCCACAGCGCGGACGAGTGTTCCGTGATGGGTCCCGCCACGGAACCCTGCAAATGGTACGAATTTCATAAACACGCCCCCGTTGAACCACATGAGCACACCCTGTCAACAGCGTTAGTTGGCGCGAAGGAACCCTGATGTCCACAGTGGCAGATGTGTCCACGGCAGTATCTTCGCAGGTGGGCGGCCATTCAAGGTGTTCAACATACTGTTGCGATTGTCCAGCGGCCGGCTACATGGTAAGTTACTCAATTCAGAAGTGAAAATTTCCGTGAGTGCTGCCTTTAAGCAAAAGGAGCTCTCAAACTGGTTGAGAGCCGCACGAGCTAGAAAAACGTGGAGCGAGTGTGGTCCGTTAAGACCAACGGTGAACATGGATCATCAAAGTATCAAAGCATCTTGGTTTCTGAAAGTTCTTCACACTAGGTGCGTGCATTCGAAAAGCTTGCGCTCATACTCTGAAGTTTATTGGTGACCCATTTGGCGAGGTTTGTTTGAGAACCTAAGAAATGGGTTTGAAAACGAGCCAGGCAAACGAACTCCGCCAACTGCCTTGCCAAACACGATGTCCCGCCAAATGGGTCGCCATGCAAACTTTGCCAAATAGGTCGCCATACAAACCTTGTCAAACAGGTCGCCATACAAACATTGCCAAATAGGTCGCGATACAAATTTTGCCAAATAGATCGCCATGCAAAAAATGCGCTTCGACATCGTACGTGAGATTTCGGCACGTACTCCCATTTCCTCTCATTGTCAGGAGAGGCCCACAAAATTATCACAATTTTTATCACAATCACAGCTTTTCACATTCAATGGATCAGACCCAGGAAGTAGTTTGGGCAAAGTACCTTCTCAAGCACTGAACCGATGACATCCATCGATTCCATACCCGGAAGCACGAAATACATGTACATCGCCGTGGTTCAGCCGACTGCGCACTGTTATGCGCATTTCGGCGAGGACCACGGAGATATCCTCATGCGAAAATCAGGCTGTGACCGTGTCTAGCGATTACTTCGGACTGACACCGCCATCTTCCTGATGTACGATTCCCTTTGGTATGCTGCCATTTGTCTTGCCAAGCACCCGGAAAATAGGTCGCCAACATATTCTCATGCCATTTGTCTTGCCAAACACACGGAAAATGAGTCATCAACAGCATTCTCTCACTTTGTCTTGCCAAACAGACTGTAGACCCATTCTCCCGGAAAATCTCATTGCCAAGCAAGATTTTAACCTGTAAAATGACTTGCCAAACACATTCTCTCGCTAAATAGGTCGCCATTGAACTTCAGAGTATAATGAAAGCTAAGCTCGGTCGCAGTGCTGACGAAGCTCAGACGCACGTCAAGCGCGCGCCTTCGCCCTCGCAACTGTTCCGCGCGGCCAGTCTTCCGTCAGTATGTGTTGGGTTGTCCCACAATAAATGGTCGCAACTTAGCAATGAATTTTTGGGAGTTCATAAATCCATTATGCTAGCTAGGCAATCTTTGGAGCATTATAAAGAGCGAGATCTGTTCTATCTGTACTCTAAAAAGGCCTCCTCAATTACCATTTCTGTGGTTTCTGCATACGAAATTGTACGATAAGGCAAAATATGGTTTTTATGCTCTCCCAATATTTAGACTTTTTTTTGCCCTACGAGTTCTTTTTTTTGCCCTACGAGTTCGAAACGAGTTCTCAAATTTGACCAAGTGATGGTCACGAAACTTGTTAGAAACGGAAGCATAGTTCTGGAGGCGAGACGAGAATTCTGAAACAGTCCATAGAAATGTTAGCAGCCAGGTTGGGCGCAATTAAATCATTGTTTACTTTAATCCCACTATTAAACATCGTTGCGGAATTTTTCGTAAAAGTGGGCCATTTTTACGATGAGTAGACATTGCTTATTAAAATGGATTTTTGTCTTTTTTGCATTGCTGAGGGTGATCTGGATATGCATCCTTCACGAACTTTGACATCTCAGAAAACGGTAACTTTTTCCTGAGATGAAATGCTAATCGAAGTGTTCGACAGTAGCTAGACCAGGTCACGAGTAGAATTTACTAAATGCCTCGCCTATTACCATTTTGGGTTTGCCTTCGAGATTCGGTTGAAAATGCTTCGGTTCTGGTGAGCCGAAGAAATGCATGTCCACTGGCGGAGCGGACAAATCCACCCAGGTTCACATCCTACCAAGAAAAATTTCACTGAGTGACGCGTTGGATCTCTTCTTGTAATATTGTGTTGGCCAGTCCTTCGCTTGATAGAGTATCCTTTCGAGCTTGAACCCTGTGATTTTGGCTTTTTTCCTTACACGAATTTCACTATACTGCTAAAGTGTGCAGGAAATGCTGAATAATGTTTTTTTTATTTCAAGGTAAAATCTCAAGTTTGAGTTATGCATCGTGGGATGCGCACCTCCAAAACGGCCATCATTTGTGGGACAACCTAATAGATGTCCCACTCTCTTCTCCTACACCGGATTTGAACCTTACTGACCCTCCCGAACGCATTCTTGAAGTCCGCCTTCTTACCCACCGTTCAAGCTCACGATGTATTTCATCGATTCTACTGCGGATCCACCACCGGAATGTGTGGATCCAACGTGGCCACTTTGCAGGCATAGTGCGGGAGTGACGTCACTCCCGGTATTCCACCGCGGGTTTGGGCGGATTCATCGAGTGCAACCACGAATCCACCGCGGATCGGCATCTTACCGCGGATCCACCGTGTTAGTAAACTTCAGAGTAGATACAAGGTGCGTTGGGCATGCTATCACTACGTGCAGCATTACGTAAGGTACAGGAAGCGTCAATCACGACTGCACCCACACCATCCCCCCTCCCATCCAAGCTTGCCGCGAAGGCTGGGGTGGTCCCTAGTGCGCAAAACCTGATATACACCACATAGCCGATACGGCAAATTAGTTGTGCCCTATGGTTTGATGTTGCCGGGATTTCTTTTTGGTATTTACATTGCATGGCTATTTTCTTTATACGTGCGTATTCTTGCTAAAATGTTTGGGTAGGTGCTGAACACGAATATCCTGTGCTTTCTCTACCTTAACCTCGTTTTTGTGGAGACACGATAGAATCACTGCAGAAAAGTAAAAAAAATGTCTATTCGTATGGAGAATGACAGTATCAGGCAAGACGATGTGGATATTTGTGATCAGCTCCTAGTCTAATCCCTCTGTGCGAAGCTTGGGAAGATTCCGTGAAATATCATGTCGTGGCATATCCAATACCCAATATCGGATTTATTTTCTGCCATGACTTCCATAAAAATGGGGCTAGATACAAAATAAATTCGGTTTTCTTGTTTAAAAACTCAAAAAAAGCTCTTGAAGTTTTAGCGGAAAACGGAAACAATCCCTTGAAACTCCGGCTCCGGGTATGGATAGTGGGCAGCGATGTCATTTCAAGAAGAAGCTGAAGGCACATACATTTAGCACCAACTAAGAGGACGTTCAGAAAAGCAGGGGTGGTAGTAAACCTCTTAGAACGGCGACGAAACGATGTGCAGAAGGTCGCGGTGAACTGTCAGCTCTTGTTTGCAACTATGAATAAGCTACGAGCTAACTGACAACTGTGGTCTTTGAATATGGTTAGGGTTTCGAACCTTTACACATGGAACACTTGCTGTTCTCGAAGTGTACTGACATACTTCCGAACCATAGATTCCAGTGCTAACGGAACCTACGTGACCACTATAACCCCAAGCGGCCAGTGAATCTCTTCCCACATAACCTAACATTGATGTGTTCACCTCAAAAATGTGATTCTGCGTTCATATAATATACAGGATTTAATCTGGGAAAGTGTGAGGTTCAGTTGCTAAAATCAGTCACCAGGAAATCGGAGTCATTGATGATCTCCTGCTGTAGGTCATGGCGATCGAGATAGTGGAACCGATCAGTTGGATGTACCCGAAAATGTGTTTTCGCCGGAAAGGAGTCAGCGCACGCTCGACTGGTACAACGATGAAGAACCCCCAAACCCAAACCAAGAGCAAAAAGTCCTCTGAAGGACTTTTTGCGAAGCGGCGAGGCCGCCGTCTGCGTCTCGCGCGCCGTACATTCTTTCGCTCCACGTGTTCTCGTCGTTTCATACTGGCAACAACTTCAGCGTGACAGTGAGCCCACACTTCGGTTTCGAACTGTGAGTTTACTTGCGTACCGTTTTGTCATAGTTCTCAAGCACTACACTTAGCGAGTGGCACCATGTTCGGGCCAATGAAGCCTACACTACCTCTCCCGAAGTTTTCCGTAAGATGGGAGTTAGCTGCCAGTTGACGTTCATCGTTAACTGACAGTTTCGGCAGGTTTACTACCACCCCAGAAAATCGAAGGAATTTACAGAAAAAATGAAGCATAACTACAATAATGAAGCAAAATGGAACGTTTATAAGAGGCAAAAGCTCGAATAGGAATCATCGACATCGAATTCAAGGCGCGCATGCAGTTGTAGCGGTAGTATGCGGCAGGCTGCGGTCGTTGTTGGGAAACGCATGCTACGCATGTGGATCACCGATTCATAGGCGCGTCGTGGCTGCAATGCAATGTTCGAAGGTTCGAGCGGTTCTGTGGGGAAAGCCAACAAACTGTGAGAAAATGGTCACTCATTTAGGCTATTCAATACTCGAATGTGAAGGACCAACCCGGATTTAAAAAGCATGCGCGTGCAGTGCCCCCAACAACAACCCATTCCTCGTCTTCTACGTGGAATAAAATGCACAACTTTATGAGCTTAATTTTCTAGCGCTGCTGGACAGACTACAGTCATGGACAGACGTGGACGACTATATCAAGAAGAATAAGATCCTAAAATTGAGCAAATAGGGGTTATAAAGTGTTGTTGGTAGGGTTCTTGTAGATGTTCATATCTGTAGCTCAAAAGGAAGAGTAGTAGTACTGGGAGTATCAGCATAAGCAACATTGCGGATGCAGTCTTGCAATTTACAGGTATCTGTCATAAACTCTTTTATTACTCTGATAACAGTGCAGCACGAACGCAGTCCGAACAGCGTAATGGTTCGAGTAGAAACCCTAGCAGCAACGGTTCCCAGTTGCTGCCATCCTCCTCTCGATTGTCGCTCAAGCTGTCGGCCCTTTAGCAGCAATTGCTGAGGGACGGCAGCAATCAAGGGGAGAATGGCAGCAACTGGCAAGTGTTGCTGCTAGGGTTTCTAACCGAACCATTACGCCGTTCGGGCTGCTTTCGTGATGCGTTCGTGCTGCATAGTTATCAGAGTAAAGGCAGCACCTACGGAAAATTTCGTCATCGGGATTTCAGACCAATCCTATGTTTTTGACTGTGATAAAGTGGACTATGCACTGGTAAAGCATTCAATTTTATCAAAAACTATGAATGAATGTTTTCGAGACGCTTCCGTTCCGCTATATTAAAGTAGGATGGTGGAGTTACACGAATATAGTCGAACAAAAGTCGATTCTTCAACCAATTTTGTCGATGCAACTAGAACCACCTTCCTCGAAAGAAAGAAAGCCTAAGCAGGAAGAAGACAATCTATTATAGAGGCATAGCTTAGGGAAAGAACAAAGCCCTTTGATGAGGTTTGTAAAACCAATTATAAAGACGCATAGAATTCGAGGAACTGGATGGAGTGACTGAAACAAGAATTATAGCAATCGATAAAAGCTGGAAAAGAAGGAAATGGGCGAAAGCAGGTCGTAGCAGTGCAGCATTAGTCGAAATAAGTAAGGAAAAGGCTAATATCGAAGATTGCCGCTCGAAATCGCCGTCGCATTCAGCTGACATTTTTCGTGGAGAATTTCGTAGATCAATGCTAGATCGATGCTAGCATAGAAATTCGTAACACTTACTGCTTAGTGATCCTGCTGATCCTGTGCTGGTATTCATGAACGCACGGGAACGGGAAGGGGTGTGACGGGTACCCGCTGCAGCTGGTTCCCGGCGGGAACCTTCCTAGTCACCCGTACGGGTAAGATTTGTATTCATGAACGACCAGGAAGCGGGAAGACCGGGAAGCATCGAATAGAATTGTAAACACGGCCGAGCTTTCAGGATGTAGAGCGCGAAATGAAAGTTTTGGAACATATTTTGTGAGGAATTTATAGCAGAAGTTGTTTCCCTCTTTTTCCTTCCTAGAAACGGGTCTCCATGTAGGTCTCTTACCATTATATGTAGTAAAACATGAGGAATCTCTACCGCGCGGATTGGCGCTGCATATTCCACATGAGAGGCCTCAAAAAATTTTTTCG
Source organism: Ancylostoma caninum (assembly GCA_037903475.1). Lineage (NCBI taxonomy): Eukaryota > Metazoa > Nematoda > Chromadorea > Rhabditida > Ancylostomatidae > Ancylostoma > Ancylostoma caninum. The sequence continues at coordinate 37,488 of JBAJFG010000115.1, read as the reverse complement.
CCGAAACTTTGTATAGAGGGGTTATTTAAGGTGCTAAACACTAATATCGTATACATTTTGTACCGTTATCTCATTTTGGTAGGGCTAAGATGGGTATATGATAGTCAATTCAGGAAAAAAATTGATTTTGCAGAGAAAACGAAAGTGGCATGCACAATAATGGGGAAAGTCGTGGTCAGCGCCTAAAACGACTGCGACTTGAACCTAACCGACCAGATGTCTTTTTAATCCTTTACTCCCACACTCTTAAGTAGCCTGGGCCCCAAATTGCTGGAGATAAGGGCCGGCGAGCACCCATTCAAGCTTACGCCTGGGGTTCGTATCAGATCAAAGAGTCGCCTTAGCGACCGCCCCAGAATGGGATTCCAGTTGTGTTCTTGGATCGTGGTTATCTCAAAGGTCTTTCCCCCACCCAGTTAGCAGCCCTCATTCAATAGCACTTGCTACTTAGGATAACTCAACGACTACGGCTGACTTTTCCACAAGTATGCTCTCTGTTAGCCTTCTCTCATCTGCAGCAACTGAGGTCCAACATGGGAATGAAGCTCAGACTAGTCCCTCTGCGTCTTCGCTGGACTTGTGTTTTAGTTATGCCATTTCGAGCTCACGCAACCCATTTGTTGTTCTAGCCTTACTAGTTTTATTCTACAGTTTTATCGCCTACACTTGCCGAGTCTTATGATTTTTGCCTTTGTATGGCACGCCTGTACCGTGTAAATAAATAAATAAATAAATAAATAAATAAATAAATAAATAAATAAATAAATAAATAACAACCCCTCTACGCGAAATTTGAGAGGATTTCACGCAGTAATGTATACAGTAGCCCTGCCCTAGCCCTATAAAAATGTGTTTACGGTACAAAATGGATACGATATTGGTGTTCAGCACCTCAAACACCTCCCCCCTCCCAATTTTTGGCATTTTTTGGAGATTTTGAGGTATTCTGAAATAGTGCTTTTTTCTTTTCGGCTAGATGCCATTTTTTGGATGATCAACGGAAGTGAGCAATCAAATAACACACATATCTGAAAATAAAAAAAGAAATATTGTTTAGGTAGTGAAAACAAATAAGTACGGAGTGAACATAGCATTCAATTAACTAAGTGGAAAGCAACACAAAACTTCTGAATCTCAAGAACGCATTACTATGTCAAGATTCGTCAATGAAAGGCAATATTATTGAAAAATGTCGCAGAAATCCATCAACGGGTAGAACTTCCCGAGGGCTAGATGGTCGGGTAAGCGGGAACCTTCCCGTCCACCCGCCGGGTAGGCCGGGAAGATACCGGCCGTTTTCATGAATACAAATTCCCTACCCGCGAATCTCGTCCACCCGGCGGGTGGGTTAAAACCTTCCCGCCGACGTTCATGAATACCGCTACAGGTGTAGCATGTTACTACTCGTGATAAAAAAAAGGTTCCCACTTGTGCTAACATTGCGAAATTCACCACACAATCAATTGGATCTTGATTGGATCAAGAACTTGGAAGCGAAAATTTCCCTGGTTGCTGCATCTTGATTGGATCAAGAACTTGGAAGCGAAAATTTCCCTGGTTGCTGCCTCTAATCCACGAGAAAACTACACTTATAACTAAACTTGGAAAAATTCGAGCTGACTCCTCTCATTCTTCTTATTTTTTTCGAATTCAAATTTAAAGGGAATTCGGATGGGAAGTTTTCTCATTTCCGAAACAAATACACGAAAAACAAGGGATATCTGCTCGAATTTGTAGATTTTTGTCGATTCGAATAGAGTCCACTGAAATTAGATTAAAAATTAAATTAGATTTGAACTGGTCTCGCCAGTTGACGGCGCAGCCATTCTCGCCTATTCCTCAGCAGAATTCGTATGATTTTTGCGCGAAGTTCACGGAAGAAAGAGAACGAGAGAATACCACTTCACGCTTCTATACAAGATCACCGTATCCATATGGAAAAGGATAGAGCTCGATGATATTGAGATCGTCTGTTAGAGTTTGCCTAAGCTAACTGCTAGCCTTTTCCTCTAAGCTGCTAGCCTTTGAACACTGGTGGACAAAAAAGATTAGAAGAAATCACAGAAGAAAGTGGGGGGATTAAGCAACTGGTACACTTCGCCCAGGGTAAAGCACACGTGCGAAATTTCAAACCACCCCCACGTATTTAGAGGAGCAAACCGAAAAAGCAAAGGGGGTGGGGTACGTTATGTTTTTTCTTTATGATTGATCCTCGTCCTAAGATCCCTATACTATCCTACATTCGGCAGAATGGCCGACGGCTTTATTCAGGAAGCATCGTGAAGCGAACGGCGTTTACGACCTAACACATTATTCGAGCCGTGGAAGAGATGTTCCACACCTCTACGATCCCTGCTGTTACTTCAAAAATTTCCCATCACAGTAAATCGGTACAGCAACACAGAGTAATAGTAATAAGTTATAGACGCAGTTATTAGTAAAATTAGTTTGTATTGCTCGCCACAGGAGAACAATCACGGTAAATTTTCTAAGTCTCACTTCATCTGTGGAAGTCGAGCACGTCAGATCGATTCAGTATTGCAAGAATTGCACCGAAGTTCAGCTGATACCCCCCTGTGGAGTCATTTCGCGCTCCTACGCAATTCCGCGCTCCATTGCAAACGATTACTGTAGCTTCCACCACAGGGCAGGTGCGGAGAAGGTGCGTGTATCGCACCCTTATCGCACCTGCCCTGTGGTGGACTCTACAGTATTGAGGAGTACTAGAGAGATGCGCATAAGGCGTCCACAGCGAAGAGGGAACAGAGAGTGAAAACAAGAAAGTTTACTTGAAAACATGTTAAAACATGTTCAAGATTGTTTAAACGACTTCAGTTCCCTAGCGATCTGATCCCTCCTTTTTTGTTTTATGTTCAGTATGTCCAACATGCTCAAACTTGTTGGGCACGTTTCCTTAAAACTGAGAGGTTTGTCTATGATGTCTGGAATTTATGTTACAGATTGAGAGAGGCCAATACTGACAAAAATATAATGAAAGATGTTTAATTGCTCATTACAATGCAAAGATTGTATATCACCAAGAATGGAGGAATCATGAACGTGGTTTACGCCCATGTGAAAACAAAAGAGGGGCACGTATTTGGGAGCTCCGAATCGCACCCCGTGCTTTACCCTGACTTCGCCTCTGTAGACGAGCCACTTGTGATCAGTCCTCTTCTTATGTCGACGTAGAATAATCGCCACGCGTAGATCTGGAAGTCATTGAGCATACACAAAAGAATACGTCTTTTCGTGTTCAAAAGGGTTGTTCTGACGAAGCTGATCTGCTGAGCTTCTTATTCCAGTCCAACATTTCCGTTAATTTCCATGATGAGAGATGCTGAGAATGTTGTTAACACGTGGCACCTTGAAGGCAGTGTCTCACCTCAGGAAGCTCGTTCGAGATTCCCACGTTATTCGAACACATGTGAGCCGCTGAGCACAACGATGTACTTCTGGTTTCAGAGGACCCCATAAGTTCCAGGTTCATTTGGCTGAGAATTTCAAAACTCTCGGCCAGTAGACGAGAGGCTTCATTCCGCAACAAGAGCTTGCTGAGGGTGCGGCATGTTTTTCCAACACGGCAATCCCTGCTCAGTCAATAATAGCTGCTGCTGAGAAGTTCATTTTAATATGCAATCTTAACTTCTCAGCTTCATTTCTTTTAGCTTCCTAGCAAGGTAACTCGTCCGCTTCAATATCGAATGTGGTCTCCAAAATAGGGTTTTTGACCTTTTTTTGGATTTCGAGCACATCATTGGAATAGGCGCGTCGAGTAAGACTGGGTTCTATTAAGATCTCGATGCCCATCATGAGGTGATACATTGCCTTTAACCCGGCTTCAAAAATATCGACACATGTTGTCAATAAAAAAACAGTAGGAAACACTGTTCACTAGTCATCTTGACTGAAATACTACTAATTTCAGACTCGACTATAAGGATGACAAGCGCCATGAATTCCGGGTGGACGAGCCGCATCTAGTAACTTTTCTCGAAACATTGAGCTACTATTTCGAGATCTGCTCATAATTGTCTGCTTTAAGAAAATACCTGAACAACAGCGACCTCTAGATATACATGTAACAATTCAGCCCAAAATTGGAACTTATGAAGGAGTAATCGCAAGACAAAAGGTTTTTATACCGGAAGAAGGTGGTGACATTTTTTGGGCTTGTTGTGTTTCTCACCCGGACAGCCGGCTAACTAAAGAAGAGAGCCAGTTGTGAAGCGCCTTTGGCAAGAGCTGGTATCCAATCAATCGGATACAATCAATTGATTTTAGAGCAAACTCTATCAGGCAATTTTTCAGTGGCAAAAGCAGCAGCAGAAGCGTGATATTTAAATGCGGCTCCAACTTTTTCATATCTCGGTTTTTACACGTGAGAAAACCTCCAAAATTGTGGCCCTTCACTAAGTTTTTGATGTCGGAAGGCATTCCTATTATCTCTCCCGACATCGAGTTTGCTTCCTCGTATCGCCATGCTCATTTTCTGGCAAATTTCTCAGCGCTTTAAAATTGCGCTGACTAATCCCAATGACGATACCACTGCTGCCATCGTCACCTTCAAGTATGTAGCTAAAAACCAGGGGACGCAAAACAGACGTACAGTTTTTGCTCAAGTTGAGAAAATTTATTTGACTTTATTTTATTTCAACACTTCAAATTTCTCTCACCGGTATCTTCTTTGGCTGGAGAATAGTTTCCTCAATAACTAATCTCCAGGCATGTTCAGCATTATTACCCGGGCATTGTTAAGATACATATTTTACAAGATATTTTTATTGAAGGTATTCTAGCGTTTCCCATATATACCCGTTTCAACGTAACCTATACAAAGTGACATCCATCGCCGAATGGGGTAGGAAATGCCTCACTGTACCTAGTATCGTACATCGTACGTAGCGTACATCGTAGATGTAAATTCATTGGGAGTAGTATTCATTATCCACAAAAGTGTGCGTGTGCGTGCGTGCGCGCAGGTTCTGCTTTCACACACGCTACATAAATTAGTCGTCAATGAAACAATCCGAAGGCTACAGGGGTATCAAAAAGTTTCCGGCCTGAACCACTTGCAGATTAGCTACCGCAGTGAAATTTTAAAGGACATAAATGTGCATCCCTCGAAGACGAAAACACTCCTCATCCTGCCATTTCATCAGACTTATCCAATTTTATAAGAATTTTTATCATCCAAATTTGAACACCGAAAGTAGACTCTTTTTAGTTATTTCATTTGTTCCGCTGAAGTGCCGTTTCAGATTTGCTCACGGATTCCAGTAGCTAGTCCCTAAGCCCCGTCAACGCTGAATTCAATTTGTCATGAAGCAATACAATTTTGTGAAAAAGGATGTCTTAGTGAAGAGCCTGAATTCTATGGTTGAATTTCTGCAGCAATTTTCCTTGGCTCGTTACCGAAAGGTGTGGGACGAAGTAGCGTTTTAATTATCTACTTCATTGGAGTTTATATACAGGTGGTTGGGTGACACGATCTCTCCTCTATCTCACAGAACCTTGGGCAAGACGTTTTCATCCCCGCTTCCGTGTTCTATCGCACTGGTCTCAGGGATCTGCCCGTCTTGACCCATTACTGCGTGCTTGAGACTTCAAACCTTGGCAATGAATTCGCCACTTAAGGGCAGTCACGATACTAGAGAATTTGTTTTTAGTTTTCACCGATACCCCCAAAAATCTTCTTTGAATATTCAACTGGAATTTTCTTGTTGAACGCTGAAAAGGTTTAAGAGACTCGAAGTTCTGCGAAAGTTAAAATTATTAATGGGTTGTCTAGGAAATTTCCAAAGGAAGTTTTGAATAGTCTACGTCTTTGCACACTATCTGCCTCTCAAGCCTGTCTGTGATGCTCAATAATTTCTTCTACAGCGGCAATAATCCGCCTTCGTCTTGTATCCGCTCGTTGATCAGAGGTCGCTCCGTTTCCGACCGCCTGTCACTCCATTAAAAACATTGAGTTCCAAAATTTTATCTGCGAATGCTAGAAGACCTCCTCTTTGTTAAGAATTTTGGGGCGGATTTAGATTTTGTCCCATAATGTTCATTTACAAAACAAAAATTCGTCGGTTGCTTCTCGCTGGATGCACATTCTTTGAGCGATAACCATACCTTGGCTTGAATAAAACATTCCTATTCCTGGAAGGTCTAACCAAATCCCATGAAATTTTGCAAACAAACATAAAAGGCCTCACCCTACATGATGCCAACACTGTGAAGAAATATGGAACAAGCTAGCTGAGGCCGGAAACTTTTTGATACCCCTGTATGTACATATAATGATTTCTTCAGCAATATGGAACTATTCGGCTAGTTATGCTCCAATATTTCGAGGTGGGAAAATAAACTTGGCATAGAGGGTTATTCGAGGTGCTGAGCACGCGTATCGTATCCGTTTTGTACCGCCACTATGTTGACTATCGCTACAAGCGCCTAACCTACCATTTTGTGCAATATTTGAGGGAATTCTGTGAGATACCGTGTCTACAATACACCCACCGTAACCCTACAAAAGCGGAGTTGCCGTACAAAAAGGATGAGATATTCGTGTTCAGCACCTGAAATCACCCTCCCCCCCCCACCCTTGGCAAAGATTGGGCGAAAAATCTTTTAAATGAAATATTTAGGGTAAAATTCTTCAGCTCCTTCCTGGTATTTTGCGACCCGCTAATCCAGAAACCAATTCCTGAAAGCGGACGAGATAGAGGAGTTCGATAAAATTATTGGGTTCAAAAGAAAAACTCAAAGCTTCTGCAGTCAGAATGACTCAGGAAAGTGACTATGACTGTGAAAAGTGACCGACTCGGCGCCGATTTCATCGACTTTCTGCACCAAGAGTGTGCCAACAACCGCCATCGGCGCCAGCAACAAGAAACTGCAATCAACGCATGTCCGGGTCAACCCACACACATGAAAGTGGATTATGTATAGCGGTTTTTCACATACGTGTGTGTGGATGATGCGTGCGTGAGTTGATCCGCACACATTTCCACACACGTGGAGATGGATGATGAATGCCACTCTAGATCACTTCTCGATTACTCGTTTGCATTTGCTTTCTGGAGCCAACAACACGGTGGAATGATGAACTGTAAAGAAAGGGTTGATGGATTCTTTTTTTTCTGACAAGTCTAGTGCAAAAAAGAAATATATCGATAGATAAATAAACGAATAAATTTTGACGATCATCATGAACAGATATCCCCCTCCCTGAACGCTTTGTGGTGATAAATCTATGCTTGTCATTGTCAGCGGTACTTGATAACAAATATCGACTTCACAAAAAACTTGCAAAATGATTAGATAAGTTGTATAAAAACCAATCAGGCTTTTTTTTTTGGTTAATATGTATAATGCGAGTGAATTCGCGTATGGAACTGCTCGTCGCACCGCGACGATCGTGTGCCGAATGCGGCAGGGGGTTGAGATTGCTCTGATTGTCCTGATTGTGAGATCAATTAGGCGGATCCACTTGGATTGAAACCAGACCCTGCCAAAGACGCTTCATACCTGGCTTGCACCCCTAATGAGCCGGTTGTCGGAGTGAGAAACACTTCTCACCCACTTTTCTTGCTCTGCTCATCATACACAGCTCTTTTCGTCTATGAATTTTCGAATTACCTCGTTATTTCTTTCGAACAACATTGTGGTACAGTAGAATTTTATGCAAAGCTGTCTTGTGTTGTAGTGATCCTCATGCAATGCGATCAACAGTTTTGTTCCGAATGTCACAATTGCTTTGCTAAGGTTTCTTGTTACTGTCTCTATGTCAAAGATCCTTTGATTTGCAATTCTAGCGTCATTTACTGTTCCATATAGTGAACGTGCGACACATTCTCGAATTTATATCGCAGCAATACTTGTACTAATCTCGAAACCCAAAATTTGTAAAGCGCATTCATTAATCAAGTTTTGTCCACAAAATTTCATGTTGGAGAGAAATCTTGCCCTGAGAGAAAGAATTTTAATTCCTCGAGTGTCATCCTACTAATTCATGAACCAACATCTTTCAGTACCGAATTTTGCTCCTGGAAATATAACGGTTCTCGCTTACACTCCTGTTGAAGTCTATATCTATTTCGATCCGGTTCCAACCGAGATCACTGGTGGGAAACTGAAGGGCTGTGAGGTGATCCACAAATTTAATCGTTTGTGGTTGTACGTACATGTATATATCTATGACCACATACACATATGTACATATGTATAAGTACCGTTGTTTGCAAATAAGTATCTAGGTGTACGTGTGCGAAACAAAGCTACTGCTACCAATATGCACATCGAAACTGGTGCCACGGGGAAAAAATGAAGTTTTCTTCACGGAGCTCCTCCATGGAAGTAGGTCCACAAACACTTTACTTCTGGAGCACGTAAAATTAATGGTTCCTTGAAGAGATATACCATGCCACAGCTGAATGTTTCACAAGTGCCGGAGCAGGGCCAAGAAGTCAGTGGATCACTTTCAAAACAATGGAGCCTCAGCCTGCTGGGAAGGAACAGTTTGACACGATCACAAATATGACGTATCCTCGTCCGGAGGTAATTCATAGTCCTACACAAGGTGCACACGAGGTAGTTTGAGTTTTTCTCACTCGTCGTAATTGCTAGTGAAAACTCACTTTATTCTCCCTCATAGAATTGTTACTGGATCAAGACTACTTCACTTATCTTTTCGTTTTACTTTCAAACCCTCACTTGTGGAACCAGAGGCTATCACTGCTATGTACATGCCTAGCGTACCTCACCACAGAGGAGATACCAATGAAGACCGTCCTTGTCATTTTTGCGTGACTATTCTACCTTCATAGTGAGCGGTTGAACATCCTTCCATGAATATCGGTGTGCTGCATCTCATGAGGACGAAATATACATAAGATTCTCAGCAAGGATCATTTGCAAAAGTTTTTTTTAAATGTAAAAGCTTAGCCGCAAAAATAGTATGGCAGGGTCAAAAGCCTTATAAGGAAAGTGCACGTTTCCCTAACAAGAAATCCATTGTCAAAGTAGATTATTTTTATCATTCTTGCCCAACGGTCCTGACTTGTTCAGGAGAAGTTGTCAAAGATTTTCTGTGGCGCTACTGTTCGAGTTCAAGCCGTATGATGGGAGGGGTCTGGTGGTCGAGTAGGTAACGCATCTGAAAAACAGTTCGCCGTCTGGAATCCTGCGTGTGACTTCTGTTTTACAATTTTGCATCTCATGCTTCTGGCAAAGCGTGAAGCAGTTCTGAAGGTTAGAACTCATTAGATATCGGTGTTACCGCATGAAAAACGAAACAGTTTCATTTTCTAAGTAGTAGTGTTTTCTATATCTGTGATGTGTCTAAAAAAACTACTGCAATCAAGGTTAAAATACAGAGTTGCAAAAGAGTGCAGTGAAAGAATTATCCAAACCTTCATGACTACTTGGTGCGTTTCCTACTAGGCCATCTCGACGCTCCTTTAATGCAATAGGAGATCCTCAGCGTGCTCTCCTAAGCTTTTTAGGGCCCACTGCGCAAAAATGATGGAGATACATCAACATCATCTCTTCCAAACGTAGATGCCTCGTTTTGAATTTCCGGGTTCTTATTTTTGAATCAATTATAGTAATAGACTCATTGGGATCAAGCCTGACTAATCTTTTCAGCAATTAGTGTGAGGGTAATGAGTTATTCCACTCTTTTCTCTGTTCAAGTGATTTTAGGCCGAAAATTTTATTGCTTCCAAATCTAGTGGGGATTTTGGAATATGGTAGTTTATGCCATCTGAGCATTAGTTTTCTAACACAATTATTCTAGACACTTTCAAGTAGTTGAATGCCTTCCTTTCTATAAGGATTAAAGATGAAAGCACAACTCTCAAGTGTAGGCCGAATCCAGACCTTATCAATTTCTCTTGATCGGAGAACTTTGAAGAGGTTGTGCGTTCTGCGAAGTCCTTTTGCGACTAGTATTTATAATGCGCTGAAAAGTTTATATAGCAATCATAGAGAAACCCCAGGTCCATCACCAGGAAAAGTTTATTGCAAGGAAAGAATCCGTTCTCCAAAGCTCTGTTCGTTTAAATTTGTGTTTACTAAATCAAGATAGAGCCAGAGTTTTATGTTGCGGAGATCTCGTTGGAGACAGTGCATGCTTGGCGAACTGATGACAGGTCGCGTTGCTGCGCTTCGTCTTATTACTGTCATTAGTGGCAAAACTCTAGGGATACCTTTCAGTGTGAGAAAGTTTGATGAGTCAAGTTTGATCGTGTGTTTATTCGAGTGAATGAACTTGGAATGTGTTAAGGATATCGGGATAAGAGTAAACATCGATGTTCTGGAGGACATGATGATTCTCATTTCGTGGGAGTTCGTCATGAAAGACGGTTCAGTTTTCAAGCAAAGTTCAATTAAACATTTTCAACTTATCAAGTATAAGAAGGTTTGTTAAGTGTTAAAACGTAAGCGAAAACCCCATACCTACTTCTGCACATCCATTTTATAGGAATATGAACACTACAGAAATGTGGCTGTTATAACGAAAGACAAAAATCTGAAAGAAATCGAAGTTGGAGTGAGTTCCTTCGATTGCTCAGGAACTATTCAATTAAACGCTTCGCGAGTCATATGTCAGACGCACGCATCCATTTGCGGAGGACTTTCCATAGAGAGCAGTCAACGCGGCATGCACAACATGAACGAAAATACCGGCGCGTACCTCGCGAGAAGAAGCAAACTCACCTGCTCCTTAACTGCGTTAGGGCAGCGACTAGACCTATTCTTCATATCATGTACCGCAAATGCGTCGAACACCAACATCTACTATAGCCCGGTCAGTGCTGCCACTGGGTTTGGTTTCAGAGGGCGTGAAGCCAATCTCCTTAAACCCCAAGTTGAAAGGGAGTTCATAGCGGGCATTTTTACAAAGATGGTCATATACACCATCATTACATCTATGTGGTGAACCTTGGGGCTCAACCTTCAGAAAGTGAGCATCATTCGGTATTGGCCGCTTGTAACGTCGTAGCTGGGCGCGCGCATCGACCTCGGTCAATCGGCGCGCACCAGTCTCGCTGGTCGCACGCCCCAACTCGCTAGTCCCAGGGCCCTACCTTAACGGTCATCAGGTTGTCGCGCGCCGATTTGTCTTAGTAGGAGTATCCCCAGACTTCGCCAGTTCAAAATGAACCAAAATGGACAGGCGATATGAGAGGTTACGACAATGGAAACGATATATATTGACTGCCACGTTACATCGCCTTGGATCGCTTCCAAGCAGAGCTCATCGCTTCTCTTCGTCTGTTCTGCTTAAGGCCTATGGCATACTACGGAGCGACGCTGTCGCTGCGACCGTCCACCAATGAAAGTTTTCGCATTCTGATCCTATTCCAGCATGTTATTTCACGCAAGCCGTCTGATAAGATATGAGAACTTGTAACGTTCTGTTCTCACCCTTTTCATTAATTTTCTTCACAGCGACGGTGTCGCTGCGAAGTATGTCCTGGGCCTGAAGATGTTCTCAAAATGAGCTGGCTATGTGATTGATAGCAATAATGGAAAAGATGCCTTTCGATCGCCACGCCCCATTAATTGTCATCGTTCTTAAGTCTGGGGTCTCCTCATTCGTATTATCCATGTGGCCATCGCGCTGATTGCCGGTGAAGTCTGAGGATATTCTGACGCTGCAGATAGATGTATACACCTCTCCCATCATTGAACCCGATGAATCCCGTTTTTCCAATACTAGGCGGATCCTTCTCCTCTACTATGTTGAAAGGTTTACTTCGAAGAGAGGCCGTGCTTCTAGGCGTAAGACCATGTACAGGTACAGGGTGCGCCATAAGTTCTTGCACACCATATTTAGTACCACCACAGCAGCAGAATTCAACGCAATGGCATGATCTCTATGGCGCACTAAGTCAACTCAATAGTAACTCATATAACCTAGCAGATCAGGAATATGCGGGTAAAATGGAGTTGGCGGGGGCCACTTGGTATAAGTCGATAGTATGACCTGTCTTTCACGTTCTGACTTGTTTGCAGTCCATAAAACTACTGTGCATTAGGAGAGCTAACAGGTCAGAGCATTTTGCTGACAAAAAGAACTTTGAAATGGATTCCAAGAGAAACGAAACGAACTCGAGGGAGACCACCAATAAGATTGGCCGATGTGCCCAGAGTACGGATGGACGAGCTGAACGCTCAGCGGGAAATCAGAACTCTCGCCAACTTTGTCTACGATGTTCCTGGATGACGGGGGCGCGAGAACGAATTGAATGGAAGCGATGGTGGGGCCCGCACGACACGTGACGATGGACCATCTAAGTACCTAAGTAAGTAAGTAGAGCCCAAACGGGACGTTTCAGTAAGACTCAAATTCTGTTCATGGAACAACTGCGTGTCCTGGAGTGGTGCGCGGGGGAATTCCTGTGCTGAGATGTAATTCTCATGCAGCACTAATCTGAATCCGATGGACTGCTCCATGCTAATGATGTTAGAGGGCAAATCAAGAGCTACATTATAGAAAAGTTTGAGTTCGTATCATGAAGCTGAGGAAAAGCTTTGGAAGGATTTATACAGGGAATACCACCGTACCGCAATGGGTGCGCCTCCCACTCGACTTTAAGCTGTTACAAAAGCAGGTGCTAACAAATTCCCAATTTTATAGATTATTTAAGTCGCTGTTGAGTTGGCTTAGTGTAGCCATTGAGGTCATATCATTACATTGGATTCCGCTATTGTGGTGGTACTAAATACAGTGTGCAAGAACTTATGGCGCACCCTGTAGAATTATTACGATGACAAAACAACAGTTAAGAGTAGGTCGATAGATCTAAGTATGATTATTTGTTCATCCTAGCTTAGAATAATATTTCATGAAGCCTCACCAGTCAACTCTACAGGATGTGCGCGAATTATTAGCTACTGACTTTTTTCATTCCCAGTCAGGTATGATTGTGCGAATTAGGGAGCCTTGCAGGTGTCTAGGAGGAATGCTGTAGGTGTTTTTGCTTGAACCTTTTCCACCGTGGATAGTAGCTGGTTTCCAAAATGATGTATTTCTCTGCCTACGCCAGCTTCAGGAAGCCTCTCGTTCAAGCCCCTTCAAATCCTTCTTGACACGAGGGCGGTCACAGATCCCTTCCTTCAATGATTTTCTGGGGTAGGCTTTCGAAGACTCCGAGTATCATCATGACTTATAATAAAGGGCTTAGTCTGTCACGTGTGTGTGTGCGTGTGTGTGTGTGTGTGTCAGTGTGAAACGAAATTCGAGGGCGTGGCCTAGAGTGAAGAAAATGTTCTACACCGAGTCCACTGTTGCTGTAGGAGTGCGCCGGCGTCCAAAAGTGGGGAAACGCCTGGAGTCGGGTCCAACGGTGTGATAAGGGTGCGCCGGCGTCCAAAAGTGGGGAAACGCCTGGAGTCGCGTCCAACGGTGTGATAAGGGTGCGCCGGCGTCCAAAAGTGGGGAAACGCCTGGAGTCGGGTCCAACGGTGTGATGGGGGTGCGCCGGCGTCCAAAAGTGGGGAAACGCCTGGAGTCGGGTCCAACGGTGTGATGGGGGTGCGCCGGCGTCCAAAAGTGGGGAAACGCCTGGAGTCGCGTCCAACGGTGTGATAAGGGTGCGCCGGCGTCCAAAAGTGGGGAAACGCCTGGAGTCGCGTCCAACGGTGTGATAAGGGTGCGCCGGCGTCCAAAAGTGGGGAAACGCCTGGAGTCGGGTGCAACGGTGTGATAAGGGTGCGCCGGCGTCCAAAAGTGGGGAAACGCCTGGAGTCGGGTCCAACGGTGTGATAAGGGTGCGCCGGCGTCCAAAAGTGGGAAACGCCGTCGGGTCCAACGGTGTGATAAGGGTGCGCCGGCGTCCAAAAGTGGGGAAACGCCTGGAGTCGGGTCCAACGGTGTGATAAGGGTGCGCCGGCGTCCAAAAGTGGGGAAACGCCTGGAGTCGGGTCCAACGGTGTGATAAGGGTGCGCCGGCGTCCAAAAGTGGGGAAACGCCTGGAGTCGGGTCCAACGGTGTGATAAGGGTGCGCCGGCGTCCAAAAGTGGGGAAACGCCTGGAGTCGGGTCCAACGGTGTGATGGGGGTGCGCCGGCGTCCAAAAGTGGGGAAACGCCTGGAGTCGGGTCCAACGGTGTGATAAGGGTGCGCCGGCGTCCAAAAGTGGGGAAACGCCTGGAGTCGCGTCCAACGGTGTGATAAGGGTGCGCCGGCGTCCAAAGTGGGGAAACGCCTGGAGTCGGGTCCAACGGTGTGATAAGGGTGCGCCGGCGTCCAAAAGTGGGGAAACGCCTGGAGTCGGGTCCAACGGTGTGATAAGGGTGCGCCGGCGTCCAAAAGTGGGGAAACGCCTGGAGTCGGGTCCAACGGTGTGATAAGGGTGCGCCGGCGTCCAAAAGTGGGGAAACGCCTGGAGTCGGGTCCAACGGTGTGATAAGGGTGCGCCGGCGTCCAAAAGTGGGGAAACGCCTGGAGTCGGGTCCAACGTGTGATAAGGGTGCGCCGGCGTCCAAAAGTGGGGAAAGTCCAACTGCGCCGGCGTCCAAAAGTCGGGTCCAACGGTGTGATAAGGGTGCGCCGGCGTCCAAAAGTGGGGAAACGCCTGGAGTCGGGTCCAACGGTGTGATAAGGGTGCGCCGGCGTCCAAAAGTGGGGAAACGCCTGGAGTCGGGTCAAACGGTGTGATAAGGGTGCGCCGGCGTCCAAAAGTGGGGAAACGCCTGGAGTCGGGTCAAACGGTGGGATAAGGGTGCGCCGGCGTCCAAAAGTGGGGAAACGCCTAGAGTCCTACCTAAATCACCTAGATGTACATTGTTTCCTTTCGTATCCGTGTTCTTTTCCCATCCGTTTGTGTCTGAATGAAGCACTTCTTTCTTTCCGTTTATATACACCGGTGGACCCTTATCACTTGAATTACCACAACAACCAGTTGAGCCTAAACCATTTCAAGATAACATTTGCACTGAATTGGTTACACTCAGTTCTTCACGGCCACTAAATTCGCTCATATGGAAGAGCATATCTTCGTTATGGGGGAAGCTACCCTCTACGGGATCAAGGGTTTCTGAGGAGAGCGATAGAACAGATTTAATCAATCCATTTACACCTTCGTGTTTGCTTTCAACGTGCAGTATACGAGCGAAGCGAGCACCAACAGAAGTCTGGAAGTCCGGCGTTAGCCGGACGGCCAGACTGGTGACTTATAATAACGGGCTTACTTTGTGTGTCACGTGTGTGTGTGTGTGTGTGTGTGTGTGTGTGTGTGTGTGTGTGTGTGTGTGTGTGTGTGTGTGTGTGTGTGTGTGTGTGTGTGTGTGTGTGTGTGTGTGTGTGTGTGTGTGTGTGTGTAGAACGAAATTCGAGGGCGTGGCTTAGAGTGATGCCGACCACTCCACCGTTACATGAAGGGTGCGCCGGCGCCCAAAGTGGGGGGAGACGGGTCCACTGCTGTGATAAGGGTGCGCCGGCGCCCAAAGTGGGGGGAGACGGGTCCACTGCTGTGATAAGGGTGCGCCGGCGCCCAAAGTGGGGGGAGACGGGTCCACTGCTGTGATAAGGGTGTGCCGGCGCCCAAAGTGGGGGGAGACGGGTCCACCGCTGTGATAAGGGTGTACCGGCCCCAAAGTGGGGGAGACGGGTCCACTGCTGTGATAAGGGTGCGGCGCCCAAAGTGGGGGAGACGGGTCCACTGCTGTGATAAGGGTGCACCGGCGCCCAAAGTGGGGGAGACGGGTCCACTGCTGTGATAAGGGTGCACCGGCGCCCAAAGAGGGGGGAGACGGGTCCACGGCTGTGATAAGGGTGCGCCGGCGCCCAAAGTGGGGGAGACGGGTCCACTGCTGTGATAAGGGTGCGCCGGCGCCCAAAGTGGGGGAGACGGGTCCACTGCTGTGATAAGGGTGCGCCGGCGCCCAAAGTGGGGGAGACGGGTCCACTGCTGTGATAAGGGTGCGCCGGCGCCCAAAGTGGGGGAGACGGGTCCACTGCTGTGATAAGGGTGCGCCGGCGCCCAAAGTGGGGGAGACGGGTCCACTGCTGTGATAAGGGTGCGTCGGCGCCCAAAGTGGGGGGAGACGGGTCCACTGCTGTGATGAGGGTGCGCCGGCGCCCAAAGTGGGGGAGACGGGTCCACTGCTGTGATAAGGGTGCGCCGGCGCCCAAAGTGGGGGGAGACGGGTCCACTGCTGTGATAAGGGTGCGCCGGCGCCCACAGTGGGGGAGACGGGTCCACTGCTGTGATAAGGGTGCGCCGGCGCCCAAAGTGGTGGGAGACGGGTCCACTGCTGTGATAAGGGTGCACCCAAAGTGGTGGGAGACGGGTCCACTGCTGTGATAAGGGTACGCCGGCGCCCAAAGTGGGGGAGACGGGTCCACTGCTGTGATAAGGGTGCGCCGGCGCCCAAAGTGGGGGAGACGGGTCCACTGCTGTGATAAGGGTACGCCGGCGCCCAAAGTGGGGGAGACGGTCCACTGCTGTGATAAGGGTGCGCCGGCGCCCAAAGTGGGGGGAGACGGGTCCACTGCTGTGATAAGGGTGCGCCCAAATGTCCACTGCTGTGATAAGGGTGCGCCGGCGCCCAAAGTGGGGGAGACGGGTCCACTGCTGTGATAAGGGTGCGCCGGCGCCCAAAGTGGGGGAGACGGGTCCACTGCTGTGATAAGGGTGCGCCGGCGCCCAAAGTGGGGGAGACGGGTCCACTGCTGTGATAAGGGTGCGCCGGCGCCCAAAGTGGGGGAGACGGGTCCACTGCTGTGATAAGGGTGCACCGGCGCCCAAAGTGGGGGGAGACGGGTCCACTGCTGTGATAAGGGTGCGCCGGCGCCCAAAGTGGGGGAGACGGGTCCACCGCTGTGATAAGGGTGCGCCGGCGCCCAAAGTGGGGGGAGACGGGTCCACCGCTGTGATAAGGTGCGCCGGCGCCCAAAGTGGGGGAGACGGGTCCACTGCTGTGATAAGGGTGCGCCGGCGCCCAAAGTGGGGGGAGACGGGTCCACTGCTGTGATAAGGGTGCGCCGGGCCCAAAGTGGGGGGAGACGGGTCCACCGCTGTGATAAGGGTGCGCCGGCGCCCAAAGTGGGGGGAGACGGGTCCACCGCTGTGATAAGGGTGCGCCGGCGCCCAAAGGGGGGAGACGGGTCCACCGCTGTGATAAGGGTGCCGGCCCCAAAGTGGGGGGGAGACGGGTCCACTGCTGTGATAAGGGTGCGCCGGCGCCCAAAGTGGGGGGAGACGGGTCCACCGCTGTGATAAGGGTGCGCCGGCGCCCAAAGTGGGGGGAGACGGGTCCACGCTGTGATAAGGGTGCGCCGGCGCCCAAAGTGGGGGGAGACGGGTCCACGCTGTGATAAGGGTGCGCCGGCGCCGAGACGGGTCCCGCTGTGATAAGTGTGGGGGAGACGGGTCCACTGCTGTGATAAGGGTGCGCCGGCGCCCAAAGTGGGGGGAGACGGGTCCACTGCTGTGATGAGGGTGCGCCGGCGCCCAAAGTGGGGGAGACGGGTCCACTGCTGTGATAAGGGTGCGCCGGCGCCCAAAGTGGGTTGAGACGGGTCCACCGCTGTGATAAGGGTGCGTCGGCGCCCAAGAGTGGGGAAACGTCTGGAGTTGTGACCAGCGGTACTATAAGGGTGCGCTGGCGTCCAAAAGTGGCAGAGCGCATAAAAATGTAGCTACCGACGGAGGAGGGGTGCGCCGGTGTCCACTACAGAGAAGGCGTTATGAGTTGGGTTCATCTTTGCTCGATCTGTTCCCTGGCGTCTAACATCAATCGTAAAAACTAAACGTCAGAGCTAAGCAGTGAGTAGCATGCAATCCGCGTGATTCCTTCCACCTCACACCCCTTCAGCGCTCTTCTTTCATTTGTTCACGAACCCACCGCCCCCTCCACTTTTATACATAGAAACTGACTCTTATCGCTAGGCCAGCCATAACAAGCAAAGAATGATAGAGCATTTCCTGCGGTCATTCCAGGTTGAACCGGTTATACATAATTAAAGAAGGCTATTTCAGTTGAGCAAAAGATAAAATTGCCTCGAAAAACGCGGTTCATCCTTTTTGATATGTGCAGTTTCTCATGAGAGAAAGCAATGAAAAGGATGTGGGACGCGTTATCGCAAGAATGTTGCGTAGCTGTGACACTAATAATAGAATGAGAAGGGTTAAAACCATGCGAGCGAAGCGAGCATTAGGAAAAGTCTGGAGGTCCGGCGTCAGCCGGACGGCCAGACTGGTACGTGTATAATAGATTACGACTAAGTCTCAAATATTGCGTGCTCACAGTTGATTGGACCGCTGAATGATTGCAATGGGAAAAACATGCGTTATATTTGACGGGCAGTTTTTGCGAACTAAGGTGTGGGAATTTGTGGTAAAGCAAATCTAGTAAGTGTTCTAAAACCGTGGGAGACTACCAATTCTAGTAGCAAGAAGTGGCTATTGCAAACTCGTTCAGCCCCAGTTTACAAGCCAATATTCGTTTGAAAGTGGTCTCACAGGTATTTCCTTGAAATTTGGCTTGAAGGTATCGTCCCCGTAACTCATTTTACTTACATTCTTATAATCTCCGCTTTGGATATGTTAGTGGGTAATTCCTTTACTACTAAATAGATAGGAACACACTGGTTGGAATTTGTCCCTGAAGAATTCTGAAAAAAAAACTGTGAAATAATACTTGCATGTCGAGGGAGGCTTGAGCTGAAGGCTTTCACAGATCAGGAAACAGATCACTCGGCAAACTTGTTGTTGTTTACGACATGGATTGTTCTAGCGAACAAACCCACAAAATGGCCTGTGTATTCGGTTAACCATCAGTGGTTGGGGTTTAAAAAACCACGCGCCAATAATTTGCGCGCACCCTGTACATCCACCCTTTTCTTCATTGCCGTGGTTGATTTTTGGAGTAAACTTTGAATCTCTATATTTACAAGTGAGGGATCAGCAATCAGGTGAGATAGAGGTTCCATTCTGTGAGTGCTTTTTGCGCTCACGAAAGAAAATTTATCTCACTGATATGATCTTGAAAATGCAGTCAGTGTTGCATTGCTGCTTCCAAAGGGGTGTCTATTGGGAGGCTCTACCCACTAGGTCACGCGCGTTCACACTAGGTCCATGGCAGTGGAGGAGCATGACTGTTTTCCAAGGCAAT
Organism: Ancylostoma caninum; assembly: GCA_037903475.1. Taxonomy (NCBI): domain Eukaryota; kingdom Metazoa; phylum Nematoda; class Chromadorea; order Rhabditida; family Ancylostomatidae; genus Ancylostoma; species Ancylostoma caninum. Next base: position 18,366 of record JBAJFG010000115.1, on the reverse strand, counting down.
AATGACCTTCACCGCGTTCAAAGTGAAGCCCATTTGGCTAGCGCCGGATTCTTGGGCTTCTTTTGGTGCTCGCCTCGCTCGTTTTGTTTTTGAGTCACACCTTCCCAACCACGGGCTGGCAATAGTCACGCATCAACAGTTTTCACCCACCTCTTCTCCATCCCTAGTCTAACCCATCTCACAGCTGTGGATCCGTCGGATGACGTACCAGCTAGATCGCCCGGCAAACGTCGGCCTCTCAGACTTCGTTTGATGCTCGCATTATTCGCTCCGGTATTGAGCGATATCTTCCCTAGTGCTCGCCGGTCACACCTTGTCCATCAGTAGTTCCGTTTTTGCACCTCTCCACCACTTGGCGCCCAAGCGCCCATCCTACACCTGCGAATCCGTCGGCTGACGTCTTTCTCACTAGGTATGATCGCTGATGCACTCTTTGCGGAGCTTTCACCTATCCGTGGACCCGCGCTAATAAGATGTGTGACTTAGCCTTCACCTTCTGATATTAGAAGCCTTCGCAACCGTAAGTAAGCCAGCTGCGTCATGTGATCTGTACTGCTTGAACCCGGTGTACGTTACTCTTTGTGATAGACCCTTTCATTAATTATTAGCACTTCAAATTACGAAATTCAATTGAGCCAGCGAGCTTTAGCGTAGCTCGGTCGGACTGAATAAGCCGCTCGGCCGGCTAAACTGCAAACCGCTCAGCTGGCACGGGTGTCTGAGTGGGTGGACTCCCCCCCCCCCCTCAAAAAAAAGTTCAAAATTGCTCATTGTCCGAAGAAGGTGCTGTACTTTAGTAGCAAGTAAATTTCAAAGCAATAAGTGGGGTGTAGAAAGAATTGAATGTAAGCGATGCTAGGGCCTCCACAAATGAGGTCGGGTTATTTAGGTGACTTAGCGAGTAAGTAAGGTGTAGAGAAGTGTAGAAATCACTTACGAAGGCTGTAGCAGAGCAGCGACCTTTGAACCTTTCTGTGACTTATTACCACATTTCAGCTCTCTCCAAACTATTTATTCGATACAAACTGTTACTTTTATGCAGTCAACGTAATCTTCCAGAATAAGAGAAGATTGTTCGCACCTTCGGAGGAAATGTGTTACAGTACGTTGAAGCAAGATTCTCAAAAATTTGAAGAGACAGACATATTACCTTGCAACAAGACGGGCCAAAATGTTGTCATGACTTTCGCTTGAGTTTAATATTTGAACGTTTTAGCTTACAGCTGGGTGTGAAAGGAGAGCATCCTATTCCTAATGAATTGCTAAAAGTTTTCTTGAAAAAGGTCTAGAAGTCCCGTGCCCATTTATTCGCCGAAACTTGTATGCCGGAAAACTTTCAGCACCAATATTTCAGTATTAGTGTCGGAGTTCCTCTTCTTTTTTTTCTGCATAACTCGTCCGGCCATGCAGCTGGCGACGGACTTTTGGATTTTTTCTAGATTTACTCCAAATCCACTTTAATTTGAATGAACTACCTTGAGCCAGCGTTGGCGACTCTCCCACAATCGCGCGACAGTACTCACTTGGCGAGAGACCCGTATTCTGGCATTTCACCACCTTTGGGACACCGTAGCTATAAACTCTGCTTTCGGCGTTTCTTCACATCAGGCCACAGTTACACATCACAGCACGTTATAGATCAGCAAGCTACCCGGATCGCATCTTGGAGGATGGTAACAGCGCCACTATGTTTCTATTCAAAATGAACTAACTTTATGGAACTTTATCCATAAATTTAGTTCAAGATGAATTTGAGTTCGTACATTATTTTTATTTCGTGATTCACGCACATTATTATTTCTTACTGCAATTGGTGATAGAAGTTGTAAAGTACAAAATGTTGGTGAGAAAGTCTTAATTTGATGTGTTTACTCCGATGAAGGGCGCGTGTGGCGCAGTAGTAAGAACTCGCTGGGTATGTACACGGTCGATGGGTGATCGCGTGACATGATCGCGCCCCTGGCCAACCAAGCCATCCATCCCTTTGGAGTCGGTAGATTGTACCAGAGGAGTCTGGGAGGATGAAGCAGTGACTTGGTACATCGGATGCCCCCACAAGTATAGAACACATATGCATCCAACACCTCTACGATGCTCAGATGAAGTCGAATGCGTGGCGCATCTCACTGACAGGATTGATTAACGCCGACCACCTTTTACTACTCCGATGAAGACAAAAACAGCTGAAGTTTTTCGTGAAGATGATTGGTAGCAATGCTGAAGAACATCTCAAACAACCTATTTGTTACTCAAATTCATGTCATCACAGCAATTCAACAAATGTTCAGTGACTAATTCTCAACCGAACGTTCTGAATGGAGCTAAAATTTGAAAAACTAACTCAAATGGCTAAAATTACTGGTTTCGGACTTAATCGGCTACACATTTACAGCGTTCACATCAACCAGTTTCCAGTTGTTGTATGCCTTCATACTGTTTATTTTCTTGACATTGGCTGGAGCTGCAGTAATTAAATTGTTTAGGAAGCATGTAAGTTCCCTGATTTCTCCTATCACATCTCCGCTCTGATCAAAATATGTATCGGTTAATCGTGAAAGTGTGCACGTTTTGCATTTGGCAATGAATCACTCAAAGAAATAAGTTTGCTTCATTTCAGCAAGAAAAAAAGAAAATTGCAGCGGCTAAAGTAAAACCAGACATCACCAAAACGAAACCAGGTGATGACTCGAAACCAACGAAAGTGAAACTTGTGGCCCCGGCAATTAAAGGATCAGGAGAATCTATTACGGGATCAGCCGAACCTATTGACAGAACTAACGCTCCCCCAAGGTTTTCAGAAACAAAAATAAGGGAGGAATCGAAGCCAACCAGAATGAAACCAGGTGCCCCCGTTTTCGGAGGCTCGCTTGAGTCTACCACGAAATCGCGAGATGGAATAAGCAATGACCCTCCATGGACTAGTAAAACGAAATCGGCAGAGGAATCCAAGCCAGAGAATGTGAAAGCCGCGGTCCCCATATCTATCTCAGGATCACGCGAGTCTGCTCGAAAAAAGAGCATATTTGGATGGTTCGCTAAAAGGAAATTGAAGGAGCAATCGAAGCCAACAAAAGTTAAACCTCTTGCCCCTAAATCAGGATCACTAGAGTCTATGTAAAGATGCAGTATTTATACTTCTATTTTAAGTGAAAGGAAACGAAAGCCAATAAACTAATTTTCTACGAAGTATTTTAATAAATGTTTTGGGAGGTTGAAGTTCTCCAGTGATTCGTCTACAATTTGGAGGCACTCGAACATGCGTTGACAGAACAAAAACTTGCGATATCATTGGGTGAAAAATATTATATGATTTGCTCGATATTATCTGGCATTACCAGTTTTCACAATAGTCATAGGTCCCAATCAGTCAGAACCATTCCCAATAGAATGCAGTGAATATAATAGTAGTTAACAGAGTTTATTGGAATGAATGAATACTTCAGAGCATGGAATGAGTGATCTACTGGAGCAGTGCTGGACAGGGGAAAGCGGTGGCGGGTCCGTGAGTGGGAGTCGCGCAGGGTCCGAGGCTTGAGGAAAAGCTCATGCATTCCACTGTCTTCGTCCTGCCGGTTGCTCCGTCTGTGGCGTTGCTTCTCCGCTCTCTGTAATCAGCAGGTTTCACCTCTCGACCATGACGGTCGTACTTTGAGCCCTGTTGATTCAATTCCTAAATACTGCCTTAACTGGGTTAACTCATACACCTCCTCCATTCAAAATACGTCCCTCCTCGGACGTGCTCAAGGCTGGAAAGAAGAACAAAACAAAAACAACATAAGAGTTGGCTCAATCTTAGTCGAACAGGTCCGGCAGGGTCGAGGTGCTGACGATCACGCCACGTTTATTGGCCCACTGCAGCACGCGTCCCCACTACAGTAGCTTCTCTAACAGGCACACCTTCACCAGGACGAATTGGCCGTGTCGACATCTGGTGACCGCAACATTCATCCGAAGCTTGTCATCGAGGAACTCGGCCTCGCTGGCCTCGATGTCGGTCCGAGATGTGAACAAATAACGATGTCCATCCCCCGTCCTAGGACCGAATCCACTGTGTAACGGACTCCCTGTTGCGCCGCGTGGCGCTCCATGAGTCGAAACTGTTCCTTGTAGAACGTCACGATGGCGAGCGACGAGACGGGGAAGCATCTGGCCATCAGTGCCTGCACGAGGTCGCGGCACGTTTGGACCTCTCCTTCGTTTGAATGCGCCCGCTAGACGATCTGTGGGAGATGCCTACGGTGTCAACGGAAACGAACGGCCGCTCTCCATTAGGTGTCAGACAGCTCTCCAACAGGAGACGACGTTGCGCGGCAGTAGTGCCACTAACGAGCGAACCCTCATAGAAGTGTCGGTTGGGGAGGTCGTTGAGCGAAGGGTGGGCCCGGAAGGTCGTCATCAACGGTGCGAGCGGTGTCTGCTTTCTGAGCAAGGTGACCGCTCGGGAGGTCTGCGAGCACTTCACGTGGGGCTTCAGCTGGTGTACCTCCCCGATTTAGACGTGGCGAGCATGCGAGAAGCAGTGGGCGCGATGAAGGAGGACTCCGATATTTGGGAGGTACTCGGAGCATGATGCGACGAGTTTCGCTGTAGCGTTGAAAATATCCCTCTCAGCAATCCGATACTCCTCCAGTTCTTCGTCGATCAAGAACAACGTACGCTCGGGAAGGAAGATGATGTTCTCAATGAGCTGTCGCTCATGAGCGTACTCATACTGGTACAGCTGCTCCGGGATCATCTCCATAGTTGGCGCTTAGCCCGTTGAGGATGACGTGCAAGTCGACCGGGGTCGTTGGCGGTCCATCGGCCAAGGCTGAGTTCGACACAAATCGGAGTATGTTGAGATGACGGTGCTCCGACAATCTAAGTATGGTGTCCATAAATTGGCCTGTTAGTGTAGTGTAGTAGCATTCTGCTGTTTAACTATTGTTTTGGTTCCTCTTGTACAGTTTTCGCGTAATCTGTATAGGACCATTGTCTGCCTGAGTTGTGAAAGTCACGTGAGCGGCAGCTGAAGGATCACAACCAATCACAGCGCAGGGGTGTATTCACTGCCTATATAAGGCGCCGTTGGCAGTCGGTTTGGGATTCGAGCTACGTGCGCTTGCCTCGGACGGTGCGTTAGAGGATCGACTGCTAACAAGGAGCGAAGGAGTGTGCGATCCCAGTGGCCGCCACAAGTACTGGAGCGGTGCAACGAGTCCGGAGGTGTCTCAACGCAGTGACCCATAGTCCAGGCGGTTGTAGCCGTCTGTGAACTGCTGCTGCGAATTCGTCGCTACGGATCAGCTTGTAGTGGCCACCGCCACTGCAAGCTGATCATGTCACAGACGACTACAACCACCCGCCGTAAGGGCACCAACTACAGTTTTGCTGGTTCGGAATGCGGCCTGCACAGGATGCTCCTCGTTGGCCATTCGGTGTGCCTGGACCTGATCGTCACGGATCTGGATGGTGTTCCCGTCCAGGGTCATACTTGAGGAGGGGGACCAAGCGGGACTTGTCGTCTCGCACTGGACGAGCACCGGCGCCATACACTGCGTCCATCACGTCGTTCGCGCAGCAGACGCGGTTAGCCGATAGGTCGGCAGCTGCTCCTCGTTGGCGAGCAGCTCGTACACCGGATCGGTGATGTCGACGAAGATGTCGACGACGCGGCTATTGCCAACAATGCTGTCATTACGTTTGATCTCCCGCAGCATTGACTTGTAGCAGAAGATCGTCGTGGTCAGCTGCACGTCGACAGACTGCGGTTCGAACGCGAAACGGGCCTGCTTGACCACCGTTCTGCCCACCGTTGAAGAGTGCACGATCAAAAAGTCTGCACGTCTGCACAGACCATCCATTCTGGGAGGACATGTCAGAAAGTCTGAACTCGAGGCGTACGGAGAACGCCGGAAGGCTGAACACGGTAGCGACCACCTGATGAGTGCTCTTGTCATCGTTCATGGTGTTGGTGGCGGCGAGGGCGGAAGGCTGGCCCCGTGTTATTGACGTAGTTGACGAAAGGCCCGCACCTGTCGACAATACAATCCTTATCAGCCTGCGATAGCTTGTTTATTTATCTACCAGTCTGGCCGTCCGGCTGACGCCGGACTTCCAGACTTCTACTGATGCTCGCTGCGCTCGCATACTCCACATACGATGCAGAAAAAAAGGTGGACAGATTTAGTAGATCCCGTATCCTCTCGAGTAAGTCCATCGACTTTTGGAAAGCTCTCGATAGGGTAATTTATACCAGCTGCGTGCGTCAGTCGCGCATCAGTCGCACGCATCCATTTGCAAGGGATTTTCCATGAAGACTGGTCATCATGGCATGTATATCCTCAATGGAAAGAACGCGCGCAGCCGCGAGGCCGTAAACGCGTGTGTCTTGGCTGCGACTGCGATGCGACTGGTCCCTATTCTTCATCATATAGACGTACGCGCGACAGTCGCACGCATCATGTATAAATTGCTCTGATCGCGTGAGCGGTAGCCTTCCTCCACGTGGGAGAAGTAATTTCTTTTGATTGGCCCTAGTGGCCCTTGTTAATTGGACGTAGCCGATTCAGTGAAAATGCTCTCTTGAAATAATCTATCTTTAGCAGGTTGTTGTGGTAACTCAAGTGATAAGGGTCTGCCCATGTGTGAAAACAGAGTGAAGGGTGGAGTCGATTCAGATACAAATGGACTGGAATGAGGAGGGGAATACCGATTGAAATCAACGCTGGACCGTCGTGCACCTAGGTCACATAGGTAGACGGAATTGTCGAAACGGGTGCCAGGGCACCATTCATGAAGAAATTTACCTAGGCCGTGACGAACTTCCTTTTTTGGACGCGGGCGCCCTTATCACAACGCTGGACCGTCATGCGTTTCCCCACTTCTGGGCGCCGGCGCAACCTTATCACAGTGGTGGACCCGTCTCCTTCACTTCTGGGCGCCGGCGCACCCCTATCGCAGTGGTGGCCTCGTCTCGCACACTTCTGGGCGCCGATGCACCCTTTTCACAGTGGTGGACCCGTCTCCCACACTTCTGGGCGCCGGTGCACCCTTTTCACAGTGATGGACCCGTCTCATTCACTTCTGGGCGCTGGCGGGGCTTTACTACAGCGTTGGACCCGTTCCCTCACTTTTGGGCGCCGGCGCACCCTTGTCACACCGTTGGACCCGACTTCCCCACTTTTGAGTGCCGGCGGGACCTTGTCACAGCGTTGGACCCGTCTCCCCCACTTTTGGGCGCCAGCGAACCCTTATCACAGGGTGGACCCGTCCTCCCCCACTTTTGGCCACCGGCGCAGCCCTTCTGTATTGATTCCATTGACGGACCCGTTGAACATTGTCCAACCGTCTCCTCGATCTCATCCCTACCCCACTCAACCATACCACACCCATTCCTAGGCTTTTGTATGATCTCACAATCACGATCACTAACCAATTGTAGAATTTCGTAACGGTCTGACACACATACATACAGACAGACATGAAAACAGACTAAGCCCGTTATTATAAGTCATGATGATTTTCAACACAAAGTGCCAAGGGCACAATGCGATCCTTCATCGTAGGTAAGGAAAAGAGAACAGTGACAATTGTTTGATAGGTTTTTGGAAGCATCATTGGGAGTGTAATCTAATATCATTTCTTGAATGCAGGCTATTTGAGGCTCTCTCACGTATAAAAACTTAGTTGCTCCCACAGCAGAGCGGTTGCATAATTGCCCATAATGCCTCTTAAACCATGAACTTACTCGATGCATGATATATGGGTGAGGCAGGAACGTGGGCACCGCATCTGCTGGTTCCTCGCAACGCCATCAGTTTTCTAACCTCGAGCTCTGCTGCAAAAAGGTGTGAATGGTTGCTGCATTTTACTTCCAAAAACCCATTCTCGAGAAATACACAATAAGAAATGCACGTCTATTAACACGATATCTTCTTAATGCCAGGCATCATTTTTCATGTAGCACGAGTATGACATCAACCATAATCAATCATAGTCATTCTCTGCCTTTCGTTCCTCTCAAATTTTCGTGAAGTTCTATATTTCAGTTGTTTTTCCTAGCAGTCGTTGTTTGGGCAGTCTTCTTTTTCTCTACTTCTTCAATGCGGCACTTTCTTTCTTATTGTCACATTCTCTGAAGAAATAGAGCGATTGGAACGTTAGTAATACTGCACTGGTGGAAGAAACTTGGGGTCGAGTGGAATGGATTTGTTGCTCGTGATATCAAGGATACCATTACTAACGGCCCTATAGCTCCCACCGGTTGATTCTCTCAGATGGTTTCTTCGTTGGCGTAATGGAAACGCGTTTCTGCGTTCTTCAGCAGTTAATGATGGGCGAACATAAACGTTTTGAAATTTAGCCGAAGTACGCAAACGACGTGCATTACGTAGGGCAGTTCTTCGGAATACTGTGGCAGGAAACACAATCTTCAACAGGCGGGGGACACCCTGCTTCAACGCTCCAAGCCAATAAGAAAAAGCTGGTTGGCAGGAGATATCAAGCTCACCCAAGAGATCCCAGATGTTCCTCCACTCAGAGGTTGATATCTCCTGTCCACGTAATCCAGGGTCAGGTTCAGGCAAACCCGCAACAACAACTGTGCACTGTCGCTCAACTTCTACCGCAGACCGTTCAACGTCATCAGAAGAAAACAGTTGCTTTCTTGGCTGGGTCACATTTGCAGAGTGCGGAGGTTTATGCACAACAGAGAGACCCATTACATCGCTACGCCTAGACAACACCCGGGTAAGAATTGAAATAAGGAAGATAAATCTCATCAGAACTCATCCTCATGAGGTCTTCCTTCCTCTTCACAAGGTCCTCAGCATAAAAAGTGTGCTGGTCACCAACAGAAGCCATGTCGACCGTCTTCTATGCAGGCAGAGAATGAATTGATGGTGGAAGAAACTCGAGGTCGAGTGGAATGGGTTTGTTGCTTAAACCTGAAACCCAAAGGGGTGGGATACTATCAGCAGTATGGGCGGGGAGGAAGCGACGAGTGAGATCCACCAGGTTGATCTGGCCCTCCAAGGAAATGGCGCAAAAAACGTTCCCGCATGTCTTGACCAGGACAAGATCGTCGACTTCCACCTTAGTCAGCGAGAACTCACAAATTCTCATTCAGACCGTTGTTGTCTCCGGACATCCTTCAAGAGCGATTCGAATGTTGTTAACGAGTCGAGGTCCGCGGCGGGCTACGTACAGCACGATCCCCAGGACGGTCTTATTTTCCAACGGAGGTGTCACGAATACGAACTCGTCAACCCGGAAAAATTAGCGAGTGCGTATGTCGAGTGCCGTTGTACGAGGGTAGCGGGACAGAAGAAAAGGGTCCCTGAGTGCTGCCCTAGTGGGCTTGATGGGGTAGACCCATAAAAAGTCCCTAACCGACAGCCGAGTTGGATCGAATCCTTGGGTGTGGGTGAGCAATTTGACCTCGTACTGATTCAAGACGATACAATAAAGCTCACGATGGCTAGGCCTGGGGATAAAGGAGTCCTTAGCTTCCACGATTACGCCTTGGGATTTCGCGACCACTTGATAGAGCACGGAGACTGTGCCCTCCAGACGGGGAGGTATACCAACGATCGAGGGACAAACGCGGGTGCACGAGGCAAGTTAGGGTCCGTCTGCTGGTAACGATGGCGGGAACATTGTCGATAATGTTGTCTGCTTGTCTTCGGAAATCAACGGCCTACTCCATGCGCATCTCTTCCATGATGGAGAGTCGGTTTTGAAGCGATGGTGTTCCTCGGAATTGCCGTGGGAAGAGCGATTTGAAAAGTCGGTAACCCAGATATTCGGCCTTGTCCAAGTGCCTATAGTCGGTCGATACCAGGGCACTTGTGGCGGTATCGTGAGATAGCTTCGGCCGCTCCGAGATTGGAGAGATGTGTCGAGCATATGAGTGGTGCCGCATCAGGTGGTTCCAGTAAATGTCTGGCGTACGATCCAGCTGTGGTGGATGGGGCTGGATGGGGAAGGATCCCGGAGCGTGGTGGTGAAGCTCGGCGCTCTCGCTTAGCCGGGGACGAAGACCACCAGCGGCTGCGTCTCACGCTCGGTAGCCAGAAGGCGAGGCCGTCGACCGGGAGGTGGTGAAAGACGAAGAAATTCCGCGCTCTTGACGTCATGATGTGGACGACCCGGGCCGATAGCCTCCGAGGCTGATGGTGTGTCGGAAGATAGCAGTCCGAGATGGCGAAGAACTGGTGGCGTTAGAAGTCACGCTACGTTCTCTGTCAAGACGAGGCTGTGGAGCGTGGATGCGTCCGTGTTCGCATCTGGAAAAGCGGATGGGAAAGTTACAGATGGATCACCCGGCTCGAGGTGGCGTTTACGAGGTTTTAGGGAGCCCTGGGTACCTGGTGCGTCTGGATACTCGTTAAGAAGAGTGCCAGAGGTCTGGCCATCAATTCACACAGTGTCTGCCGGAAAACGCTGTTTAGATGGCACGTCGGCAGTTGCTGTGGCTCCGCGCTATTGGACATGAATACGGGTTTGTTTTCTGGAATGAGGCCAGCTGATAATGGAAAATTGAGAACCGCCACGACATCTGAGCGAGGGAAAAGCCCAAAACCGAGATGTGAAAAAAGGAAAATGTGCGAGAGAGCCCAAATAACTATATGAATAGATGGAAAACAAAAAACAAGAATAGGAAGAAGGTCTTGTTGGAAGGTGGTTGGCTGCCATGGCGGTGTCACAGCAAGTTCATCCGTTTTCTGAAACTAGTATTATATGAGTGGGAGACCGGTGATGTCGCGTCGGAGGGAAGTGCACCCTCATGTGAATACCCAAGGAGATGGCTGACGACAGCGCCAGCAGCTTCTAAAGCATTTTGCTCTGCAACGGGCAGCCAGGGTGCTGTGAAAACGGATCCGGTAAAGGTAAAACAGTTTTTAACTTGGTTCATGTGCACCTGCTTAGGTTTGGACTGAGGTGCGGTAAGACTTAACAATGTGAGATGGGGTGGGTTAACTTTGACAACCCGAAATTGGCCTAACCAGAGAAAGCAGAGTTTTTGGGAGAGGCCAGGTTTCGGTGCGAAATCCCGTAGGAATACTCTATCGCCCACCTTGATGGTAAGAGGTGCCAAGTCTTTCTTATCGCATTGCCGTTTCATAGCCTGTCTCCTGTCTTGTCTGATAGTACGCGCTCCTGCGGACCATGCTGAATGCAAGGCTAACACAAGGGATTCTTCATAGACGCCGGCCTCGTCATCTGATGGAACATGCCTTTGTGTTTGACGTTTGATTATGTTTTGGCAGGAATATGTTGAAGAAACATCGAGACCTCTCTACGTACGACTTGACGAACACCTGAGAGCGTTGCGCAACCCTTCGTCCTACCCAAAGAGTGGTTTCTCACGACACCGAACCCTATACCACACATGCAATGAAGACCCGTCTGCGATCAAAGCTACTGTGATACATCGCTCACTAGAGGCCCCACTAGAAAGGAAACTACTAGAAGCCTTGGCGAGAAAGCGACTGTCACCCGAAATAAACAGCAGGGACGAGCTAGTGGAAGCATTGAAGCTCATCACGTAGGGGCGATTATGAGATCGTCACATATCACGTCGCGTTCGTAGTAGCTCTCATTCGTTTAAGAACTGCATTGTTGTCTGTTGCACTACTTTGCCACTTGTTTGGTTAGTTGTTAATGTTGACTGTTGAAGAATTGTGCAGTATGTAGACACATTGTAAGTCCTAAGAAGCTATTAGCATACTGAAAGCTAACCAATAAAGCTGACATACAGGAGTTCTCAACAACTATAAAGAGCAACTATTATCTTACCTTATGAGGCTCCGAGATGGCTCCATTCTATCATACTATAATTTTATGCAAAACCATAAATATTTTTGTGTTCAGCGTATCAAACAACCCAATAAACATGTCATCAGCGATTTCTGGACAAAATTAAACAAAAGTCGACGAAATGGGTGTGAAGGGTAAAGCAGTCCATAGTTCTCAGCTGAAAGGCTGCCAAAATCTCCACAAATCCTTAGGAGTTAAGTATACAACGGTCGTGACTGGTGTAGATAGGGCTCTGTAACATTCCCTTCTCTTGGGAATGCACTGTGATAAAAACATTAGTGGATGCCTCGAGTAGTCCCTCGGCTATGGGCACGGATGGAGCAGGGCTAAAGCAGAGGAATGTGAAGCTCGAAGAACAATAGTAAATGATCGTTAGGTCAGTTTGAAATCCTCGAGCCGTAGTGAAAGTGATAAGTTTTGTTCAAAAACCCCCATTTCGGGACATGCGGAGAAGGGCACCGGGACTTGCGGAGGACTAAATCGGGACTTGCAGTCTGTAACAGACCGGTCTCCTAACTCTCCGGGTGCCCTGCAATAGTCCCACGGATGTGTGCGATACTTTGTCTAAGGATGGAAGAGGTAAGCAGCATGGATGGCCTAGTGGATAAAGGGGCGGGCTCTCAATCATCCATGAACAATGGGCGGGTTGGTTCGAATCGATAATAAAAAAAGGGTATCACTACGGAACCATATATAGACCTTGCGAACAGCCATGTTTTCTAACAGATCCCAAGTTCGAATCTCTTCAAATCTTGGCATTATTCATATGAACTAGTGACGTATTTCTTTTTCTAGCTGTTTTTGCCCAGATTGTTAAAATTCTTTATTCTCCACTTCGACTAACGTTTCGGCGATGTCGCCTTCGTCAGAGCCTGGAAGTCGAAGGCAACATTTACGACCATCCTCTCAAACGCCTCATCGCACTGCAGAATACAGTTTAGTCACAAGGCAAATCAAAAACAACGAAGTACACACAGCCCGGCCAGTGCTCACCTTTGCTGCAGTAGAGATGGTAGAAAGGCAGACCGCAATTGCCGGAAACTGTACTCCCACAGCCTTTTATAGTGTACCTTAACAATCTGCCAAAATCGAATCAGAATCCGCAAAGATTGTGATAGTAATACACTCATCTTTTCTATTCATTCTAGGGCTCTTAGTGGCAATCCAGCAGGCTTCTAATGTTTTTTCGCGCTATGATCTCAGGTTCCAACGACAAGATCGTGACCCCTACTTGGATGGTAGAGTTTTCATGGCGCAATATGCGATGAGCTCACAGTGGAGTGGAAGGTCTTGATCTGTTGGGCCCATCTGGATGTCCTTTTATTCGAATGCAGAGAGGGCGGCCCGTTTCTCCTACGTATTCGTCCCCGCAAGATTGACGGGTGATCAGATAAATTACCCGTGACATCATACAGTCACCAGTCCTGCCATTCGGACAAATAACGCATCCTGGTGTATTGCAGAGGCGATCGTACGCGCGATTGCGAACTAGCTTCTTTTTGAGGTTTGTGGGTGGTTCGTCCACAACCCTCACCACATCTTGAAGACCCGCCTTAAGGAGACTTTTTCGTACAGCATAGGTAGACGGAAAGGAATCTTTTTCAAAGTCATCAGATGAACGGGCGCTACGCTGAAAGCTGGGATGTGGGGAACTCTGCTTCGTAGGATAGCCATTTGACGTAGCAATTTGATGGGCCAGGTCTACTGACCATTTTCGCTCCAGTTCGTCAGATGTTACTCTTGTGGCTGTGCGATACATGTTCCCTATGATTGCTCTCTTTACTTGGGCAGGGTGTGCGGATAAGTAGTGGACGAGAACGTTCTTACTGGTAGGTTTGCGATACTACTTAGTCTTATATCCCCCGTGGGCCAAGTATATCTGTACGTTGGGAAAAGCCAGCCAGTTGTCTTCGGACTTCTCTCTGGTGAATTTAATGTGTGGAAACTGTTGATTGAGGAGGTTGAAGCATATGTCCATTTCTGTTTGAGTCGGGCATATTATGCAACAATCATCTATGTATCGACAGTATAGTAGAGGTCTCGCTCCAGCACTGGCTTCCCCACTTTAGGCATAAAAACGATAGCCAGAATTGGCGCCAATCTTTGTCCCATAGCGAGACCTCTAATCCGCTTATAATATTGGCCAGCTCAGCGGAGAATGGAGCGGTTTAGGCACTCGCTTAATAGGTTCATAAATAGCCTAATACTGAACCCATACATGTTGAGGGAAAATTGATGTTCGTGGAGAAACTCAAAGATTGCCTGTAGCGCAGCATCGTTCGGAATGTTTGTATAGAGAGAAGTCACATCGAGAGACTCCACGATGCATTCTTCTTCAAGGCGTGTGTTCCGTAGTCGCTCAAGAAACATGTTGGTATTCGAAAGATGCGCGGGGACATGTTTCAAAAGTTGGATGAGAATAATGTTGAGCAGCCAGAAATTGTGTTTGTTGGGTCACTCGTTCCACTGATTATAGGTCTAACATTGTAATCAAGTGGGTCATTTGAGGATAGGCCAGCACTGGAGGGTTTGTGGGTCTTGATAAGCAGAGGACAGGGCAGATGGGTAGTTCATTTCTAAGGCGCGCTATGGTACGTTTGGTCAATCCTGCAGATTTTGCTGTTTCCATCCAAACCTTATTTAGCCGGCGGTACTGTTTCTGAAACTCAGCGGCAGAAGAGGGCGCATACGTTTTATCATCTCTCAGGTGCTATTTGGTAATTGCCATGTCCAGTTCGCGTGATATCACAACAAATTCTCCTCCTTTATCGCTGGTAGAAATTTTTATCTTTCCCGCTGCGCAAAGATCACCGATTTCGCGGAGTCCACGGCGCTGTGCAATGGAAAGATTTGTAAGGGGTCGTTTTTTCGAATAATGTGTTAAAATCGAAAACAGCGATGTTGCAAATACACTGAACTTGGTGTCTCCGAGGAGTTTAGTTCTTGTGGCTTGAAAGCTAAATTCGGAAATGGGATCGCAGGTAGAGTTGGTGCACCACATTGAGGTTGATTTTGTACCCGTGCCTCCTCTTTTGCCTTACATCGCAGACGGTCATGAACAAATTGGAGGTTACCCACGATCTTGCGCGAGACCCATGGTCCGAGAGATTGAGTTGGTGCAAAACTAGGACCGAGATTCAAGGCTGAAAGGGCGTCATTCGAGATGGATATGTCACCAATAATGGATACTCGAGATGAGTTTGGCACATTGTAGGAGACAGTGCTGTTATCATTGCGCTCGCCAATATTAAGGGTCGTACTAGCCAGTCTCTGTGATTTTCGATTCTGTCCCGGATCTACCAACTTCCTGAACTTATCCTGCAGCTTAGATTTGGCCTTAGAGCGGATGAAGTCACAAATGTGTCTTGACTCACTCACGATCCTCTTCCAAAGGTGAGAAGGCACGAACCGTTCACAACACTTCTCTTTGTCCACACACTTCAACAACAACGAGTACATATGATCTTATTTACTTCTCAGAGCAGTGTGTAGGAGGCCTTGCTCGATCCTGTGAACTTGTCAGCTATCCTTGGAGTCCGCATACTACGTGAAGTCGCTTCCTTTTTATGAAGTTGGGAATGACTTGATGTTGTTCGCAGCGGCGGAGGACGTGGATGGTCTGCCTTTCTGAGACGATCTTCTGTCTCAGAGAAAGAACTTCCCTTACAAGTCGAAAACAGTTCGCTGGTACATCTTCTAACAGATCCCAAGTTCGACTCTCTTTAAATCTTGGCATTATTCATACTCTAGTGACGTATTCCTTTTTCTAGCTGTTTTTTGCCCAGATTGTTATAATTCTTTATTCTCCACTTCGACTAACGTTTCGGCGATGTCGCCTTCGTCAGAGCCTGGGAATCGAAGGCAACATTTATGACCATCCTCTCAAACGCCTCATCGCATTGGAGAACACAGTTCAGTCACAAGGCAAATCAAAAACACAACGAAGCACACACAGCCGGCCAGTGCTCACCTTTGTTGCAGTAGAGATGGTAGAAAGGCAGACCGCAATTGCCGGAAACTGTACTCCTACTGCCTTTTATAGTGTGCCTTAACAATCTGCCATAATCGAATCAGAATCCGCAAAGATTGTGATACAAGGCCAACTCGTTAGTGATAGTAATACACTCATCTTTTCTATTCATTCTAGGGCTCTTGGTGGCAATCCAGCAGGCTTCCAATGTTTTTCGCGCTATGATCTCAGGTTCCAACGACAAAATCGCGACTCCTACGTGGATGGTAGAGTTTTCATGGCGCAATATACGATGAGCTCCCAGTGGGGTGGAAGGTCTTGATCTGTTGAGCCCATCTAGATGTTCTTTTATTCGAATGCAGAGAGGGCGGCCCGTTTCTCCTATGTATTCGTCCCCGCAAGATTGACAGGTGATCAGATAAATTACCCCTGACATCATACAGTCACCAGGTCTTCCATTCGGACAAATGACGCATCCGGGTGTATTGCAGAGGCTATTGTACGCGCGATTGCGAACTAGCTTCTTTTTGAGGTTTGTGGGTGGTATATCGATAACCTGCTGTTCAACATTTTGAAGACCCGCTTTACGGAGACTTTTTCGTACCGCATTACTCATTTCATCTGAGATGAAAGGTAGACGGAAACGAATCTTTTCAAAGCCATCAGATGAACGGGCACTACGTTGAAAGCTGGGATGTGGAGAACTCTGCTTCGTAGGATAGCCATTTGACGCAGCAATTTGGTTCGCCAAGTCTACTGACCATTTTCGCTCCAGTTCGTCAGATGTTAGTCTTGTGGCTGTGCGATACATGTTCCCTATGGCTCTCTTTACTTGGGCAGGGTGTGCGGACAAGTAGTGGACGAGGATGTTCTTACTGGTAGGTTTGCGATACCACTTAGTCTTATATCCCCCGTGGGCCAAGTATATCTGTACGTTGAGAAAAGCCAGCCAGTTGTCTTTGGGCTTCTCTTTGGTGAATTTAATGTGTGGGAACTGTTGATTGAGGACGTTGAAGCATATGTCCATTTCTGTCTGAGTCGGGCATATTATGCAACAATCATCCATGTATCGACAGTATAGTAGAGGTCTTCGCTCCAGCACTGGCTTTTCCACTTTAGACATAAAAACGATAGCCAGAATTGGCGCCAATCTTTGTCCCATAGCGAGACCTCTAATCTGCTTATAATATTGGCCAGCCCAGCGAAAAATGGAGCAGTTTAGGCACTCGCTTAGTAGGGTCATCAATAGCCTAATACTGAACCCATACATGTTGAGGGAAAATTGATGTTCGTGGAGAAACTCAAAGATGGCCTGTAGCGCAGCATCGTTCGGAATGTTTGTATAGAGAGAAGTCACATCGAAGGACTCCACGATGCATTCTCCTTCGAGGCGTGTGTTCCGTAGTCGCTCAAGAAACATGTTGGTATTCGAAAGATGCGCGGGGACATGTTTCAAAAGTTGGATGAGAATAATGTTGAGCAGCCACGAAATTCTGTCTGTTGGGCCACTCGTTCCACTGATTATAGGTCTAACATTGTAATCAAGTGGCTCATTCGAGGACAGGCCAGCACTGGGAGGTTTGTGGGTCTTGATAAGGGCATAGAGGACAGGGCAGATGGGTAGTTCATTTCTAAGGCGCGCTATGGTACGTTTGGTCAATCCTGCAGATTTTGCTGTTTCCGTCCAAACCTTATTTAGCCGGCGGTACTGTTTCTGAAACTCAGCGGCAGAAGAGGGCGCATACGTTTTATCATCTTTCAGGTGGTATTCGGTAATTGCCATATCCAGTTCGCGTGATATTACAACAAATTCTCCCCCTTTATCGCTGGTGGAAATTTTTATCTTTCCCGCTGCGCAAAGATCACGGATTTGGCAGTTTATGGCGCCTGCGGAATGGAAAGATTTGTAAGGGGTCGTTTTTTGAATAATGTGTTAAAATCGAGAACAGCGATGTTGCAAATACACTGAACTTGGTGTCCACCGAGGAGTTTGGTTCTTGTGGCTTGAAAGCTAAACTCGGAAATGGGATCGCAGGTAGAGTTGGTGCACCACATTGAGGTTGATTTTGTACCCGTGCCTCCTCTTTTGCCTTACATCGCAGACGGTCATGAACAAATTGGAGGTTACCCACGATCTTGCGCGAGACCCATGGTCCGACAGATTGAGTTGGTGCAAAACTAGGACCGAGATTCAAGGCTGAAAGGGCGTCATTCGAGATGGATATGTCACCAATAATAGATACTCGAGATGAGTTTGGCACATTGTAGGAGACAGTGCTGTTAACATTGCGGTCGCCAGTATTAAGGGTCGTACTAGCCAGTCTCTGTGATTTTCGATTATGTCCCGGATCTACCAACTTCCTGAACTTATCCTGCAACTTTGATTTGGCCTTAGAGCGGATGAAGTCACAAATGTGTCTTGACTCACCCACGATCCTCTTCCAAAGGTGAGAAGGCACGAACCGTTCACAACACTTCTCTTTGTCCACACACTTCAACAACAACGAGTACATATGATCTTGTTTACTTCTCAGAGCAGTGTGTAGGAGGCCTTGCTCGATCTTGTGAACTTGTCGGCTATCCTTGGAGAGTCC
>JBAJFG010000521.1:0-59272 GCA_037903475.1 Ancylostoma caninum | reverse complement strand
ATTTCACTC
Organism: Ancylostoma caninum; assembly: GCA_037903475.1. Taxonomy (NCBI): domain Eukaryota; kingdom Metazoa; phylum Nematoda; class Chromadorea; order Rhabditida; family Ancylostomatidae; genus Ancylostoma; species Ancylostoma caninum. The sequence goes on along the minus strand of JBAJFG010000521.1, from coordinate 59,263 downwards.
GGCGATGCGCCACACATGCTTTTACAGCACATGGACTCACTCCAACCTTCAATTCCCGTCTGCTCTTCAGAAATAGTTGAGAGAAATTTGAAAAGAGAAAACCACATTGCCACTTTTTTAGTTCCGTGATATAACTGTTGTGAACTGGAGGAAAATGAAATTTCGGGCAAAGTCACGGAATTGCGTGAAACAATGTTGATGACTATGAGCAGTCTACAATCGGCTAGCTTAGAGAGTCTTTCCGCGACTTTGCCTTCAATTACTGCTGCCGCACGCTGTCGATCGACTGATCAGCTGGTCCGATTTAATTTTTGTGAGGGCTACTATGTAATAAGTGTGATTCTTTCCGTTCCCATGTTTTTTACTGTAGCATAGTGAGGTCCTTTTCCAGAGACACCCTGCAGCACTCTGCCATCGATGGAAGAGCTGATCAGCCGATCGATAACGTGCGGCAGCCGTTAAAACTAATGTGAGCTGCAATAATTATGTTAATAAGCTATAATAATCTTACGTTTCTCCTCCATACTCCATACAATACTCTGTCATCCTATGGACTCTTATGAGTTATAAAATTCGTTCCAGAAAACCATCAATACTTGTGCTGTTAATGTGAGGAGTCGATGACATTAACAGTTGTACAGTTGAAGTATTCGCCGAAAGAATGTGTACAAGATATGTTTTTTTTTTCATTTATGCTTTCTTATTTATGTGAAACATCGATAGAAGTGTGTTCCTTGCAAACACGAGAGAAGCGCGCTGCGCGTCCGCTCAAACGCTGCCGTTTTGGTAAGTATTTTGTCTTTTAAAGCATTTTTTTATCCCGTTTTATGTTTCCTCGCTTTCTAGCGTTTCGTCCTCCCCGCATCGCCTACTACGTTCCTCTCATATATTTCTGTTGTAGCTTCCTTTTTCATTGCTGCTGTTCTTTCTTTTTCACTTGAAGAGCATCGAGGAAGGCCATTTTTTAAGTATTCCCTTTCTGTTTTTGTTTTATGACAACAGCAGCTATAAAGAGGAAAGCTATAATAAAAACGTATGAGTGGTGCCGCAGTCGGTAGTAGGGAAGGGATCAGACGCTAAAGAAAGGATGAAACATGAAATAAGGCGAAGACTATGTTAACGGCTCAATGATTTGCCAAAGCGGCTACTGCGGTTGCGTCGCGTCCCTCCTGAGTTCACAAAAGCACACATCCATCGACACTCATCGAATGTATTAGGTTGTCGCGAAAGTTTCCCGCCACTATTCGATCTTTTTTCAATTTTATTTTTTTTATTCAATACAGCTGATATTTAATGTACATATGAACCATTATTATCTACAACATATTGCCACTTAACCGGCTTAACCGGTAACTTGAGGATTCCGGTTGCATAGAAATTCTGAGATTTTGATGCGAGAAACTCGCCGAGCCACTTTTTGAGTTGTTCCAAATCGTCGAACTTCCTGCCTCTCAGGTGATTGGATAACGACATGGAAAGATGGTAGTCTGTGGACGCTAGGTCTGATGAGTACGGTGGGTGAGCCAGAATATGCCATCCTCAGCTCTGCAGTTTTTGCTTGGTCTCTCTCGCAGTGTGTGGACGAGCGTTGTCATGTAAGAAGTGAACTTTGTCTTGTTTCCCACGAAGAGCCGCAGCGACGCAATCCAGTTGCCTACAGTAGATTTCGGCGGAGACAGTAGAGTTTGTTGGTAACAGTTCCCAGTGATTCCTTTGCAGTTCGTTTTTTTTTCAGTAGTTTTTCTCTATTGTCATACATTATAAAATCTCAACTAGTCCTCTATCTTTTGCAGTATTACTGATCCCTTTCGAAAAGCAGAGAGAGCAGTGGTATTTATTTTCGTGGTTCTATTCGAGGCAGTGTCTATAAAAAATTAAATTCCCCCTGGCAGGCTTTTAAATTTATCTTGTCAATAATTGTTTCCTTATTGCTGTGTACAATGAGCGGTGCTCATCTTTGGCACTATTCGGCTAGTTCTGCTCAAAAATTTCGGGAATCTTTTCCGCCCAAAGTTCACTTACGGGGTTTATTTGAGTTGCTGAATGCGAATGTTGATTGTATCCGCTTTGTACCGTAGCTTTGTTTCTATAGGGTTATGGTAGGTGTTCTGTGGGTATCTCACAGAATCCTCTCAAATCTTGCGTAAAGGGGTTGTTTTAGGAGCTAATCACGATTATCGCCACCATTTCATATGTCACCCTCGTCTTCTTTCCGGAATTTTCATTTCCTGTGTATTCCCATACTGTAGACCGACCGTATCCTTGCGATGATGGAGCTACGGTACGAAGGGATACGATATTTGTGATCAGGAAGTCAAACAGCTTTCCTCAGACGAAGTTTGAGTGAAAAAATTTCTTTCAAAATTTTGAGGCGAAACTAGCCGAAGCGTGCCTCATCTTTTCTGTAGCCATGAGCCAGTTGTGGACGCAGGAAGTAGCCGGGAGAATGGGGGAGAAGCCACTGTCTCCCTGACTGACATTGTTAAAATCCACCGTATGCGTGCGCATTTGAAGAGCCCGGCTAGGGAGCATTGGCACCAGGGCAGCCTAAGCAAATTACTGCGAATTGACGTGTGCTGTGAATATATCAAGTATCGACTTTGACTAATTTCGATGTAAATCGATGCCAAGAAGCGTCGTTGTTGCAGCTTTGGTGCACGCTTTATACGTCAGCAAGTGCAGTGCGGACTCGCGGCTCTTTTGTGATGAATCCCGGTGTGATTTCGCGGATTCCTCCGGAATTAAGCTCAACATGGCCATACTGATGTTTCGAAAATTAAGAATTTTTAACTGAAATCCTTAAGGGCTCAGTAAATTTATAGCGAGACGAAGGGGACTCATTGGCGTCATCCGGTTCCAGCAGGTACATCCTAACGACCGCATCGAAGGTGATCAGAGGATGGTTAGCGAGAAGCCACTGTAGCCTTGCAACACTTCGAACATGTGAGACTGTTATTCATGGTCACTAGGAGAGCCCCATCAACTCCTTCTCACATGTCTTATTACAGCTTTTGCGTTGTAATTTCTAGTGAATGATTTTCAGTATGTTTTCCGCATTTCGGCCGAAATGGCATGGAGGGACAGTTCTTCTACGAGAGTGAAAGACGTGTGCAAATCATGCCGAAGCAATTATTTGTTTGTTTATTTATTTATTTATTTATTTGTTACATCACAGATGATGTGCTTGATACCGACAGTAATTAACAACACAAAAAGAGAATATTAGCGAGGAAAGTGTTGAGTGTACGCAAAAAAGATATATCTTATCAGTGATTATTAAAACATTATAATATATTATAAAATCTTATAATTATAATAATTTATTATAATTATACAGGAACCCAGCTGAAAATTGGGTCGAAGGCGCCATTATCCAGAACGTAGCTGTGCTCTCGGGTCGGATGGTGCGCGAGCATTGAAGTTGGAAAGAGTGTCACAATAAAGTTAGGCATGTTCAATTGTTGTTTCGGATTGAATGTTTTTACCAGGTTTTCTTTGTTGAAATGTGATACCTGATTCTCTTTGTAACCACGAGTCAACAAAAAATTTCAACTTTTTCCTAATAGGTGGCATTTTTAACTGTTGAATTGATGTTTTTCACCATTGGTAAGGATTCTTCTGAGAAATTTATTATTCTGGTTGAATAATACAGTATCTGACTATAAATGTTGATTTTTGTTTTCCTTGCATTCATATATTACTGCGAAATGGAATGTTTGCTTCCTACTGTTTAGTTCGAGGCAGGAAAAGGTTGTTGAAAAAATCATAGTCACGTTGGAAATTTCTATGTAATGTCTTTATTATTGTAAGGTTAAGGTGGCTACACATTTCGAGATATATTGCGGGGTCGTTGGCTGCAGATGCCAGCACAGTTTCGGTCTTTGTGGTTACCTTGTAGGCGACAATGACAGCCAGTGAACAGTGACAACAATGACAACCAAGTGACAGCCACGCCTACATCATAATCTACGTTACCCAAGTAATTGATTGGTTGATCGATCTTCTTGGTAGACTCGCCTTAAAGGCAGTGTCTCACCTTAGACACACCGGCCGAAAGTTTGATCAAATTCTCTGCCGACGTACGAGGTGCCTCTCACCTTTCATGGGTAGGCCCAGACTGCGGCGCGGTCTTTGGCACCTGTGCGATCAATTAGATCAACTGAGTTGTATGGGAAGGCATGCCGTTTCCTCGCTGAAAAACTTATCCGCGCCAACTTGGGTTGTCTTCTCGAAAACGGGTATTTGACAGTTTTATTAAAAGTCATATACATCGTTAGAGTCAGCGTATCGAGCTGAGCTGGTACAGCTCTATTGATATCCCAGAATCGAAAATGAGGTGAGACACTGCCTTTAAGGTAGCGGTAGACTCCACTGCCATGACTACGCCACGGTAAGAGGCTAACAGCGTCCTTTAACACCGGTTGGTATATGTGCGCTCCAGGGTCGGTCCCATTTACGGCTAGCCATGAGTCAGTCCCCATGCTGCGGAATGGATCCAGCAAGAGCTCGCTCACTTACTTACATAGTCACCGTCCATCGACGTGCGACAGAGATTGGTGGTGAGATTGTTTCGTCATCGGTGACTATTGCCCCGTTATTACTAAATTCGTAGGTTTGGACTTCATTAAAGTGAAAATTGAGTGGAACACAAAGAAGTAGAAGAGATCAATTTAGTGATAACACGAATACCGCTTGTACATCGTTATTCAGAGTACATATGCAAACGCTCGCGCTGCAAAATTCTGAAAGCCGTTATAGTGAGTAGATTGGTGAGTTGCGGTAATGTGGTATGAACAATCAGTACATTATCAAGGGCAAGTTTCTATAGGTGTGACTACATCGCTTGATCGCATACATATATCAATGCCTCGCCGTACAATTTTAAATAGGGAAGTAGATTTGTTCGGAGCATGACATAAAAGATGGCAAATATTTTAGGTAGTTGGCATTGAGTCGTACGAATGGGCCGAAAGAGACGGAAGATTTGATCATGTAATCCGATTCACACTTAAATTTACTTTAATTCATCAGATCACTTTCGGCATCGAGTTTAGTTTTGCATTTAGTTAAGTACGTACAGGGGATGGCAATGGTGGTGGCCCATTCGCAGCCTCGAGAAGGACGCAGCGCGACAGCGCCTCGCGCGCCGGGATCGGTGTCGTCGCCGCCGGAATGCTATTTCTAGGGTCCTTTCTTCCCGATTTGCTCGAAAATCCTTAAAATCGGGTGGAAAGGCTGCTAGAAATAAAAGCAGCAGAATACATAATGCGCGCATGGTGCGGTTGCGCGACGTCCTTCCCGAGGCGCAGATCGGCCAACGCCAATGACGTCCACTGTAAATGTTAGAAATACCCCTTCCCCCACTTTCTCATTGTCTTGGTGTTCAGATACACCCGCATAGGACTTTGAACGCCTGAAGTTCGAAAATTTGAGTGTTACTTATTACATTCTAGAGGGCTGAGTTTCGGAACATTTCGTCCACTGACAACAAAACGAAAACCCAAAAGCAAAGTATTACATCAGAAGTTAATAGATACTTGGCTTTGAAAGAGCCCTAACAAAGTAAAACAGGCTATGACACATGTTACAACATCATTCGATCTCGTTTTGGATAACAGCTCGCTGATAAATCCAATCGATATGCTCACTTCGAGTTGGCTTCATTCCGACCCCTCGCTACAGTACGTCGACTGGAAAATGATCATTTGAAGTCATTCTTGAGGTGCGAAGGGGCAGCGTCAAGGACTGAGAAGGTTTAAGAAGATCAACTTCAGTACAGATATTGGGAGACAGCAGACTTTCTCGATGACGAACCTGGATACAATTTTTTGGCTTTTTTAACTTGCATCGGTTGTTGTATTGAAATATTTCTATAGTTATTTATAGCGAATTCTCAAATGCAACATAACCCTACAGTTATGAAGATGTTTGCTCCCTAGCACGTCAGCCAGAGTTCCTAGAGTAGCCATGGCTCTCCGGAGGAAGAGGATGTAGCTAAGAATTCTGAAGTTTCATTTGGAGAAACTTCCGTTTAAATGTCCTACGACACTCTAAAAATAAATGTTTTCCTAGAGGAAGACTAATGTGACTTTAGTCAGTGCGACATTGCGTCACCTTATGTACGTGGCTGAATTACTTCATGTATTTCTTAGATTTTCTCTATGCATATGACTAAAACCTGTGAAAGGGGGATTTGTAGCGTTAAAGGTGAAGCGTGACTAGTTTCACTTCTATGTACTTTGTAGTAATAGCGCGCTATAACATTGCTGGGAAATATGTTCTGTATCTGCTGGAACCAAAAATGTGGATGTCTGCACGAAATTAAAGTATGTGTTAGAAATTAATTATGGTCGTTTTGAATGCACCTAAGCTCATAGTCTGAATAAAATGTCCATTTAATTAATCACGTAGCTGATGAGCAGTTGGAGTGTTGACGAGGAAAATGAAGAAAGTGTAGCGGTTATCATTAGAACAGCTTTTCAGGGCGCTGTGGGTCTTTCAAAAAGTTCATGCAGAAGCTGCCTCGCAGTCGATATTGTAACCCGATATTCCATTTTGAAAATCACGTTTTGACGTAATTGCAAGCAAATACTTGGAAGACCATGGCGATAATAACTTGAAATCCCCCATTACGAGGTAGGCTTTCCCTCAGATCTCCACTGCTTATCACGTTTCGTGCGTGATTTCTGATGGGCAGCTAAGGCAACAAGCCATCGAATGGCTTCGGTTGCGATATAGCCACTGGGTAGTTCTGAGCCCACGCATTCATGCCATGTCGTGTCTTGTGGACCCGGAGGTTTGAGGCATTCGTTCTCTACTGTTATTATAATAGTAGCAGTGATGAGCGCTCGCGCGACGATTTCTTGCTTTACAGACGAGTTGGTTCATCTTTTTCAGGCAGTTGCAACCCTAGCTGAGAGTAAACCAGTGGCAAGATTCCACACCGTCTTAATAGTATCAGTTGCAACGTCGTTTCCTTGATTCGCTTAGGTGGGCAACTACCTGTAGTGATAGCTCAGAGTTCGCCGCGGTTTGCAGTATGAGGAAGACTTCTTCTTGCATGCTCAGCACACCTTCTGCTTCACCTTCCCGCATGCCACCCTTTGCCGTCTCAGACGTCAGACGGTATGGCAACGACCAAATCTCGGGTTGCGCTGGACGTCTTTGATTTCGGATCAAGACGATATGAGCATGACTTGACATGAAGACGGTTTCATATTCTGCACCTTTAACGCTAATTTCTACGAATGCCGATCTCCACTCTCTTCCCGAAGCTGCAGGGCGGATCAAATTCTATGTAATCGTTGTGCAGGGAACCAAGAAAAGAAAGAGCGGCCTAAGACAACTGAACAACAGACTGTTAACCATCCATAAACGGAATTCCCGGTCATAGTTGTTGGTGACGTTAGCCTTGTTGTGCACTTGACATGAAGACTGTTTCATGTTCTGCGTCCATCTCGTCGACTAACGTGAGATCCTGGCACCTCGTCCAGCTATTCTTCGTGCTCACCTTCCTCACAAGTACAATGTCGATGTTATGGACTTCAACGCCAAACTTGGCAAGTCTGAACGAGAGATAATAGGATAGGATAGTTCAGATTGAGAGACCGAAACGAAAACGGTAATCGATACGGTACTCGCTGGGCTTCTGTCCTCTGTATGCATCTTCCATGGGAACTGCATTTTCATGACGAATGATCAGCTGGACATGTAATCGCTTGAAGGCAGTGTGTCACCTCGTTCCGTTGCTTGTAGATATCAACAGAGTATAGACCTGCTCGTCACGCTGAGTTCAGTTATGTGCGATAAAACGCATAAAGTTGTAATGTAACGCATGAAACCCCGTTTTAGGAGGGCCCGAACTTGTAATTCACGGACCACTTGGGCGGAGCGGTCCGTGACTGTGCTGGCTGCCCGCCACGGCTGCAACGTTGGCCAACACGTCTGGACGTGTCCGATCGATAAGATCAACGGCTTCACGCGTCCACTCAGCTCGACAAACTGTTCCAAACCCCGTCTCGAAAAACGTCAATAAAACGGCTTAGAGCCCGTTTTGTAATAAGTTATGTATACCGCTAGATTCACCGCCTCGAGAAGATTCAGAATCCGCTGAAACCCCAAGCACGAAAACGAGGTGACACACTGCCTTTAAAGGTACGACTCGCACGGGATCGACCACATATTCACAAACCGAGGGTGGTGTCTATCTGATATTTCAGTACTCTGAAGCCGAACATCGTCTTTGTGCAAAACTCCCATTCGGCTGCAGAATAGAAAAGAACCTCTGCTTCCGGTGAGAAAGGAAGGAGTCGTCTACGACGACCCCATCCTCGCTGAGTACGACTGGGACATTGTACAAGACCCAATCAAATCCAACTCGAGGCGCCAATACGGATATCCAGTGCGTACCTCAGAATTGACTCACAAGCTGAGCGCTGTCCTACCCAACTCACTTCTTCCTATCCACTTCTTCTCCTCTCAACCGGCCTTCATCATCAAATCTGGAGTTGGATCCACGAATGTTACCAGAAGATTAAGAGTCTGTCACAATCTGATGGAGAAACTTATCCATTCTGGGTGAGCCGGAACCATTAGACCGGAATCCTCCCTAGGACCTCTTTGAACGATATTCAAGAGCAAAATCTGCTGGTGTCCACGGACCATCACAGTTTTTCGCCTTTCCTGCACCAAAAAGGAAGTCGATTCCGAGGTCTGAATGGTATATTTCCGCTGGAAATTTCTCTAGTAAGTTACTCTCTTAATTCACTCATCGCTGCTTACTCAGTAAATTTATTCCAGGTCGACGACTTTTGGGGCACCCTCTGAGTGATGGAAGATGAAAGTACCTACCCACTTCCGGACCCAACTGTTCTCTAATCGTTTGTATGAACGAGTTTTCAAGCTCATTAGTGTAATAGTTTCAATTTTAACATATCCCTGAACAAATGAGTCATCCTTTCAGGAAAAGCCTGGTGTACACAATTAGTTTCGTGCTCACCTCCGCTTATTTTGCAGGATCAGACCACAAATCGTGTTATACAGTTGCGGTAAACAGCTGTAGCTATGTAGAGCTAATCTCGGATCAGCTGTGGGCATGTTGCATCCACAAGGCATTTCAGCAAGCATTTGCAAACGCCGTTTTTCTCTGCATATTGTAATTTTCAAAATGTCAAAATAATGCACAAGTGGGGGAACTCTATTCTAGAAACGGAGGTGATTACGCTGCTGTCGGAAACAGCTTTGTCACTGGCATTTAGAGTTTCCTTTATTGCAGGTTACAACGCTGTTAATTTCACAGCTGCTACGGTTTCAAAGATCCGGCAAGAAACGTTTACGTAGGTTCTAAATCACGCGTGCTGACGCAACCCCCACCACCGTACAAGCCACTACTAATGACGCTTGTTAGCGCCTAGGTGCAGGTCGATTTCCATTTACAGTGAGGCCCTGTGCACGAGTACATTACGCATGTATTGCTACTAATTACTATACAACTGTCGGTAATAAAGCTGACAGAGGTACTTGCTTCGTGCCAACACAAAGCACTACATGCACTGACTGGGTCGACGAACACCCACCCAGGTTATCCACGCCTGCTTATTCAGCTTTCTATGGAAATGCATGAGAATTATGATTTTTGCAGCGCCTGTCTTGGGAATGGGGAAGGTAAAAATCCGTAGACACATGGGAAAAATCGAGGCAAAGAATTTGCAAGCCCGACCACTCCAAGCAACATCCCACGCGTGTACAATACCTAATTCTGAACCACGCTTACGCGTTGCTTCCGAGCTCCTCATCTTAATGTGATTCTCTGACGGAACCCCCAGAATCTTCACATCCTCCGCTTCCGTAGGTAATTAAGTAGAAATGAGCTGATTCAACACTCAGAGGGATTGCACAAATCTTGAAGACAGCCCCAGTGTTAAGCTTACTATAGATCCCGCTATCCAGAGCTGGAACCCAGGACGTCCCGGGACTTATCCAGGACTTATCCTTATGATTGTAAGTCAACAGATCGTCAATCTGTGGACGTAGAGACTAACCCTTCTTGATCCCATATTTTACTAGTTACTAAATCCTACTTGGGCCTATGTAAAATTTAATATGGCGATCGAGACATATTCGGAAAAGAACATTTGAGTGCTTGAAGAAGAGAGAGTACCACAGCCTTGGAGAAGAAATTAACAGCAATGTAAGCTTTCTTCTCGGCTCTTATCTAGCTCTAATTATATTAGGTGTAAACATAAGTCCTTGCGCTTTTTTCAGTTGCAGTTTTTCCAGACGCATTGTCATTTTCCCGTGATGTGCTTTATATCTTCAACTATCTCTATATCCTTTTGTAGAAGAAGACTAGTGCTTTCGAACCGTATATGACTTGTACCGAAAAGATAACAGGTACGTGAAGAAAAGTGCATCCGAAAAAAAAGCGCAAGGACTCATGTTAACACCTAATAGTTGCGGTATCCGCCTGAAATGCTAAAGAAGCTGTGAGAAACCTGGTGAAAAAAAGGATTAGCCAGAATTTGATCGAAAATATCAGGCTCATCTTGCACTTACCCAAAATCTGAGTGACGTAAGTCTTGAGAATGCAGAATTCACGCGACGTTCTTTCTAAATTTACCAGAAAACTGTAGTCATGAAGTCGCTCGAGCTCTCAAACTCAGGTCAGTTTTCAAAAAGTAAATGATTGCCATGAGTTTTTCTCATTTGATCCAGAGTCGCCTGGACGTAGCACTCGTCCACAGAAGACACTAACGCAATTTCAACAACATAGACACATCATCTTAAATATTCCTTAGCTCGTCACATCATAGCAGCAGCACAACAACTACATTTTCGAGAAAAAAATTGCGTAAATATGCAAGAAATGTAGTGGCTTTTGTATTTTCCGAGCTGATTTGCTTGCCGCATCGCTAGATTAATCATTTAATCGCCAACGGATTTTTTCACCGTATATCCAAGATCTCTTAAAGCTTGAGATTTACAGCTTCTTATCGACTTACATCTTTGAAGTAAAAGCAAACTTGAGCCAGACATGACTTGATCGAGCTGCTTTCTGGATGTTGTAATAGTAAAATCGGATTCAGAAGGGGAGCGATATTGAAAGATTATGGAGAATTCTCCCACAATGAGGTGAAGATGATCAGAAGAACTCACGGGGAATTGAGCATATTAAGGCCATAGCTCTACACCGAAACGGGGTCCCTCTGGTTTTTCTAATTTATGTGGACTTCAAGGGTATAGACCAGAATCCACGGTGAAGGTGGATCATTTGTTAGGCTTAAATATGTAGTGTACAGGGTGGGCTATGAGTTTTTGCACACCATAATTAGTACAATCACAGCATCGAAATTCAACCTAATTGCGTGACTTCTAGGCCAAACTAAGCACCACTCCAGAAGACGCCAAGAGCTGATTCTGAGTCTTACTGAAACGCAAAGTTTAAGCTACCCATTAGTAGTTGAGTGCAGAAAGGTCTTCTCCCACTCAAAATGCTGTCCAAATGAGACTTAGCGTGACGCTGATGTTGTGAAAAATAAAAATCTATAGAAATTAGTTCTAGTATAGTCTGGCTGCCTTGTCCAACTTCCAGTCGGTGTTAGGGTAGGGAAGTCTTCTTACAGGCAGTGTACCACCTCGTTTTCGCGTTTGATGTTTTAGCGGATTGCGAATCTCCTCGAAGCCAGCGGTATAGCTGAGATGTTACAAAACGCTCTTTGAACCCGTTTTTTAAAAGGTTTTTCAGGACGGGATTTGGAACAGTTTATCAAGCCGAATGGTCACGTGAAGCCGTGATCTTATCGACTGGACACGTCAAGACGTGTTGCCCAACGGTGCTGTCGTGCCGGACAGCTAGCACAGCCGCTGCGCCGCCGAAGTGGTCCGTGAACTGCACTTTTGGACCCTCCGAAAACGACGTTTTTGTCACTTCCATGCGTTTTGACGTACAGAGTTGGAATCAGCGTGACGAGAAGGTGGAGAATCTGTTGATATCTACAATTCACAAAACGAGGTGGCGCACTGCCTTCAATCCCGTGAGCGAGCAATTTGTTCAGAAATCTCGACGGATCCTGGATTCGTACTTTTTTTTTATTTGTACTTTTCTCATGAATTTCTGCTCCGTTTTTTCTCGTGAAAATAATATACCACATAAGAAATAATGGAGCGCTCGTTTCACCTGTTAACACTGAAGTTCTAAAAGCGTACGTACCCGTGACACCGTCATACATTGATTACCAGTTAATGATACCAGTAAAAGCTGCAAAGAGCATAGTACTACGTGTATGGGAGGCGCCTGACACATTTCTACTCTCGAGATAGCTATAAAAATAGAATTTCTTTATTTTCTCTGCATGTTCATAAACAAACGAATCGTGATAATAAATATACTTTATACATAGCGTAACGAGATCGCTTGTGACGTCACAGAAGTAGAAAAGATACCCGTGTGTGTTTGATTGCGTGTGAATGCGTACTCTAGCTCTAGAATCGGCAAGACTACTGTACCAGGAACGATGAACCAGTTGATCACTAACTAATACATATGCAAATCGAGTCATCGTCGATAGATACCAGCAACATTTACACACGAGAAGAAGAGAGAGGAAGGAAGAAGGAATGAGAAAGGAGGAGGAAGAAAAGAGAGACGCGAGGAAATGACGTCATCCACTCTTAATCCGGCTAACTGAAGCTAAACATGGATAATGACGCATGGAAGGCAAACGGATATATCTCAGGATGAATGAAGCACGGAAAGATGATAGCGGTATTGGCACAAGATATGTGAAGTGGGGATGAATGGGATGAATGATGAGAGATGAGAACGTACGGATGCGAAAGAGAAACGGGGGTATGAACGAGATGCTGCTAAATGTAGGAATGTACGTATTCCTTGTACGTGACCCGGTAAGCTACCAGCATACGACGCGATGCCTATACGATGTGTGTTTGGAAGGTCGTCAGTTGGAATATCGTAGCCTCAGAATGCGAACAGATGTCGTCGGCTGTGTCGATTGTGACGTTTCGGTGCACTCGTGAACATTCGCATACAAGTTCGAAATTTGTCCGTTGAAAAACATTGTGACCTGTAAAAGAGGAGGAATAAGGGCTGGGAATGACTCTGGATGACGAGGAAAAGGGAATTTATAAGAGAAATAGAGGTAAAACTAATAGAAGGTAGTGCTAACCTGCATTCGGCCCGCATGTTCGGCACTTCGTGGTTGTGGAACTCGTGACACAGCTCGCAGATCTTCTCGGCGACCTCCATGAGCGGCATGTTCATCTGCGGCGAACAGTCGTTGCTCACCAACGGCTCCTCGATCCGCGCCTCAGCGAGCGCCAGCAGAGCAATCAGCGGAATCAGCACGAAGTAGCAGCAGAGCATCTCCAGCGTCGACGTCGTCAAGGAGTGCAGTGTGTGTACGAGAGCGTGTGAAAGTGAGTGAGTGTGTGTGTGGAAGCACCGAGCGGCTTTTGTAAATCGCCGCCGCTGAGTTGAGGTTGTGTTCAGAGAAGAGGCGGCGTTAGGCTGGCTTTATATAGGCCAGCGATAGCGGAATGTTGGGAATGCGGCCCCGCCCCCTTGTCCCCCACCCTTTTCGCCCCTCCTAAATCCTCCTCCGCGTCTCGTTCCCCGCCCTTCGGTCAGCGTCCAGCTACAGTAGTTCGGCTCACGCTTTTTTGCATGCGCTGGCTGGACTCAGCTGAGTTGGATTTGCACAAAACGACAATCCAAAGAACGCTGCAACTCCTACCACAGCTAAAAGAGTTCACAGCAACAACAATATGTGCAAACGCAAGCTTCAGCCTCTAAAAGGGCGTTATGGCCAACAATCCCTACAAAATGCCATATTCACTACATCCATATCATTAATTTTATGGAAATGCCAATCGTATCGCTACGCCATAGAAATCCAGTTGCAATCAAAGCTATGCCTATGTTTAGCGCTGTAATTCGCTGAGAAAAGAACTTTGAGCATTTCTGCATGGGGAGTAATTTTATAACACCACAAAAATGTCACGGAATGATTGGACTGGAAATTGCGCTAACGCAATCGTCTGCACCCGGACTATTTCCCTACAATAGCATTTGCAGCTATTCCTGCGTTGCCACACGTGTGCACTCTAGCAGAACCTCAATGGGATCTGTTTCAAAATGTCACTGTATTAAACGGTATTAGGGTCGCTAGACCGCAGTTAGTAGTATAGTTAGGACTGAATAATACATTAGATAAATTTGATTTCGAAGATTAAAATTCATTTTGGAATGAACAGGATTCTCCTATTTCTATTGAAGTGGGATGATGCAACTTTTGAGGATGACAAGGAGGTACAGGAAGCTCTCTTTTTTTACCCCTCGATTTTTCTTGAATTGGGTTCCTAACTAATGATTAACACCATGCGAACCGAGCACATTTTTGCACGGTGAGCGTGATTGGCCAGAGGGCATTCTGATAATGCACCATTCGCACTAGCTGAGCACAAAAGATCGTTTTATGGGCATGAAGAGCACATTTCGTATGAGGTACCATTTATTTATTCTTCATTTATTCATTCGAATACGATGTATAAGATAATTGTTGAAAAAAAAAACGGCAGAACAAGTACAAAAAACATAACCCTGAGAATAAAATTAAAGAAACCTATGACCTGAGTAAAATTTTTACCATGAGCATCACGTGGCCATACAGGACGAAAGGGCGTGATGCACCGTGTGCATCACTGTGTGCTAAATTTGTGTGTTAAATTTAACTTGCTGAACATCATGAAAAAACTCTGAATGCTGAGTTCTATGAAAAAGAATACATTCGGATCGAAGTATTTGAAATATTCGGTTTTTATTCGGTCTCGTGTATAGACCTTCCCTCATGGATTCCTCTCTGGGATTGGTGAACTTGCTTGGGAAGGTTATAGTAGCAGCAATTTCGGGGTGCACGAGTATGTATCTAGGGTTGACAGAGAACAAATTCAAGTAGAGAGGCTGATCTCAAGTTGCGGCAGGAAGCAGTGGTGAGGAAAAAAAATGAGGAGGAAAACTGCTTGGTGGGAAAACTCGTCCGAACCAAATTAGCGGTGAGGTGGTAAGGATCTTATGGAATGGTCACAAACCTGGCTACCGATGTTCCCCGTATGTTTTCAAGCTACAAAGGTAAATGAATTAATGAACAAACTATTGAACCAGTTAGTAAGTATTAGCAGTTTTTCTGAAAACATGCTGTAGTGCTACCTGTGATTAGATCTTCAGAAGTAAATTCCTTTTGTACCAGTATCTATTCATAGTAAAGCTGTAAGAGCAATGACGTGCAGCGCTATCCGTTGAAGGAAAGGTTACTCGGCTATTTATGGATAAATTCGTTACGAGTAACTGAATTAGCGCGTAGGAACTGGCTCACCGATCCTAAAAGCCCGTGGTTTGCAGCGTTTCTTTGCTGGAAGACTCTGGATCAATCCAAGTAGGGCAGTCATGAGTTTGCAGTCATGAGTTCATTTGCAGTTTTTCTCAATTTCCCCTATATTGCAATCGAAACTAGTTATGGACATTACTAGCAGTATCTCGGTGCAAATTGTGTGATTACGTCAATTGCTCGTACAGCTACGGCCGGCCTTAACTTTAAATCTAGCGAGATTTGCAGCTCCGAAAAGTTTTTGATAGGATTGGTGGGAACTTTAGACTGTATAAGAGCTTCGCAATCTAGGTCTATTATAATATTTAATAATTTGATGATCAGTTTTAAAAAATCGAAAACGGAAATGAACTCGAATGCATTAATATATTATTTTATCCTAAAAATGATACGGAAATGTGCACCTCCCTCTTCTGCGAAAAAAATCCAAAATAAATACAGTTCATCATGGGTTTGCACCTGTGACTCATAGTACGAGCCGCTACGTCGCTAAGCAAGCCTGCTGCAAATATATCCAGAACCTATTATGGCATTCCTTGAAATTCAACTCATTCTACCCGCACGTAGCTTATTACTAGTTAAAAGCGGAAGGCGGTAAATGCTAAGCGAACCACAGAAGGGCAAGGAGGAAGTGGCTCATGGGAAATGACAAAGGTTCATGGCACTTTCAAATTGCAAGAAATATACTATGAATAGTCTGTCAGAATGTCATAGATGTGAATGCAATTTAGCAGTGGTCTTTATTTTTAAGGCTATTTTCACGCGTATAAGGCATACATACGTGTTGTTGTAATTTATGACGTTTATTATTGGTTGCTAGGCCTAACAATTGATACAGAAAATGATAGGAAACAACGTTGACAATTACAGTACTGCTCTAGCATACCACTGTTGGAATTCCTGGGTCCAGACCTCGAGAACGTTGGCTCGACGATATAAAGAAGTCCAGAGGAAGAAGATCCAAGCCTATAGTGTCAAAGTAGATGGACATAAGCATGTAGAGATCAGGCATTTCCCTTGCAAATGGGGCACCTAGTGAACAGTATAAGTTAAATGCATAGTACAAACAAGTATAAGCTACACGTGGCTGTAAAAACTTCCCAGCTCTGCCGATGATTTCTCTCAGTAAAATTATGATTAATGCGTTTTTTTTTGAGTTATCATGAAATTCAAGTACTATTGGATGAGTCACTCTTTATGAGAACGGCCAAGAGTCGGATTTCTGCACGAGCCGGGAGAGGCCACTGGGTGATCGGGGAGTAGCGATTGGGGAGCAACGCGGCCGGGAAGGGGGGGGGGGGAGAGCGGGACGGGACGGGTAGCAAACTGATGATTGATGTCGGTCCATCTGCGGGGGTGAAATGAGCTGACCCAAGAAACAATTCTCGGTCTCAGGCCAGTATCCAGCTAAGATTTCTTCTTAAAATACTTTAAGGAATAGCGCCTGGAGTATTTGACATTGATATAAACAGACCAAATCCTTTTTAAATGCCATATTATTGTTTATTCTTCCGTTTGTTCGTTCATACACCCAAAGTTGCACCATAGATGAGAAAGCACTCTGGGTTACAGATGAACTTCTTTCATTCTCACTGACATATGGTCCATTAACTCACAGAAGGCGCCTGATCCGACTTTGTCTGCAATTACGACTTTGCCCACAGAAAGCGTCTGGAAGGATATTTTAGCGAATGGCAGTAGGGAAACATAAGAATGGAAGGAACCACACCATATGCATATCAAAAAAGTGCAAAATATAGATCAGTTAGCCGAAAAAAGAAGGGGTCGTAGTTGCGGACAAAGTCGGATCGGGCGCCCTCTGTGAGCCACAGCTCCAGCTCCTTGTGCTTTTTGTTTAGAGCTTTTTTTTAAACATTTTGGCGGACAGGTTTTTCCGAGGTCTTATATTTTTTTACAATGAAACAGCTGCCGATCACAAAAACTAACTCCTATTTAATCCGTGATTAGCAATGTGCGATTTCATTGTTGATGGCAGCATTCAATAGAGTTGATGGCAGCATTCAATAAAGGATTAATATTAAATATTAGTATTTATCCCTACTCTCATGTAATAACTTTCCTATTTAACGTGTGTTTTAAATAGCGTGGCATATAAATGCATGTATTTATTTCTTCTCCACACTAGTTAGGTATTTGCTTATACTGTCTGCGATTCTCTCCATCCTCTGCAAATACCCCACACTCTTGCTCCCTGTCTTTTCTATAATCTCTGCAATCCACTGGTAGCATGGGCTATAACCGCAAGAGCCCTCATGGACGTTGTTATTGTCACTAGGTCAGAATATCGTCGACGAGTCGATGTTGTTGCGGACGTAGATCCCTTGGTACTTCTACGAGTTGTAGTGTGATCAAAGACTGTTCAGCGATCAGAAACTGTTTTTTGTTTTAACTACAGTCTAGAATGTGAACTGAGGTAATGTATTTTTTGAAATATTTTTGTGAACTCAAACTTGTCCTTCCCGTTCTCCCGTGGGTATCGTATCCAGACACGTGCGTCAAAAAATAAATATCCCCACAGCGTCACAAGTGGTGCCTGTTCTCGGGTTATAAGCAGCTGTAGGCGACTTAGCATTCTAATACTGAAGGATATTTTAGGATATTTTTCCACATGAAAGACGAGCAAGCACGTACGAACGTCGCCAATCCTCTTTCGTTTGCGTATCCGGGTGGAATTAGTGAGTAAGATCCTTGTTTGGAAGCGGATTTGCCGAGATTCAGGCGGGGGTCCACGATTTCCACAAATCCTGAGCGGAAGTTTTTTTCTTCAGTCTGTGGTGGGTTCTCCCTTACAGCTTGATTATGGTCACTTCCTATTTTTCAAAAAAAAAATCTAACGCTACGCTTCCCGCTGACGTAGCTAGTAAGCGTTCGGATGCAAGGGAAAATAATTACTTGGACTTTTGGTGTTCGCACTAACTCACCAGACGATCGTCCTTTGCGGGCGAATCGCCACGATACCCGGCATATGAAATTGTGAATTAAAAACTGTCCCCGTGCAGAACAGTGCTCAAAAAATGGAAAACAAGCAGAAGCACATAATCTGTAACCATATTTATTGCTAGTAATTTAGAGTGTACCACCAACCTACTAGTAACAATACTTCTAAATACAAGTGAGATGCAAAACAAAGCCTGTGTTTGGTATGGGAATCTGCGCAAATTCTGCTCGGCAGGTTTACATCAATCGCGTACTACGTCGAACATTGGTCCATGTGTTTTCCCAGAAATGTCCCAGTTCCAGGCGGAGTTTCTAAACTAATATTATTCAAAAAGGTCGTGCAACATACGAGTAAAACACCGAGTAAATCGAATTTTCTAGAAAACGTTACGACACTTGTAAATCCTGGAAGTGTTCACTGATCAGCGATCTCTAACCCTTTATTATATAATACATCAAGACAGTTCTGCCATACGCACTTTAGACATAGAACATTAAGAAAAATTGATTGTACTCAAAAAAATTGAGTATGCAGGTTCGTAGGCGTTGATGTGAGACATTACTTAGCTCAGTGCAAAGCATTAGAATCTTTGAAAGCTTCAGAAGCTGCTCTACAATTAAATGACTCACAAATCTATACTTGTGTAGACAAAAATATTCATAGAATATAGAAAATAATTAGTTGTTGCCAACCCCTACAATATGTATAATAGTAGTGTGGTGATTCTGCCACCCGGTTTCCAGCTCAGTTCCTAGGAAACCTAAGTACTGTAGTAATGAAGCGGTAGAGAATTACTGCAGAAAACGGGTGGAGGAGGAGGGGGGGGGGAATTTATACGAATTCTGCACAGAATGCACAGGATTTATCCGGAATTTAGCTGAAATTTGCATGGGGGCAAACAGATATTCTTAGGTATCATGGCTTATATGGAGTACAGCCGGAATTTTCCAGAAATCACCGGTACAGGGCCGCCAAAGTGCTGAAATAGTGCTGAAATAACATTTTTTAAGTTGTCTTTTTCTCGGAAAGGGCGACGGCTATTGTGCGATGTTTATAAAACTTGCATCTCTCCTTATTTTTCACATTTTTTACAAATTAATAACCATACGCTGAACTAGGTGAATGCTAGAGGTCTGCCGTGCACAACCGGTTGAGCACGGATCCCTGGCATGTCATGCGCCCCGTCATCAATGTGCTAGGTTAGGTTTTGTCACCTAGTTGGTTCTGGATCGCTGGAGGAGTTCATTTTTTAGATGAAACCGCAGATTTTGTTTAGATTCATTCCATTTATTTTTACTTCTCTTGTTTCTATTCCTTCACTTTTGAAATAATCTCTGTGTAAGTCTAAACTTATAATGCACTGCATAGGGTTATTCTAGCCGTGATAAGGGCAGTTGAAGAACGTTCGAGCAGCTCCAGACACAATCTGTTCTGATTTACGTTATTCTCTTTGCTTTCTTCAGAGCTCATGTGTAATCATGCCTTTTTGCCATTCAACCCATTACTAGCCTATTTTAGAGGAAGAATTCTCGTTAATATGAAGTGATGTGACGTGAAAATTCTACAGTTTGAAGAGAATTCTCGTGTTTCTGTGCAATCAGACACTTATTCTCTCCAGTGAAACCATCTAATTTCTGAGGTTTGACGTATATTATTAAGCCCACGCACGCCTTCTAGGAAGAAGAAAAATCGACACTAAAATTAGATGGTGATATGATGTGTCTTATATCTTATCTGCGTATGACTTGCAACTAAGGGTTTATTTGTTTATTTATTTGTTTATTTGTGCGTCGGTATGCAACGCTGCTGAAGCATACTAGTGCCGTTGAAAACATGAACATAATGTAAGAAGTTATCAAAGCGAATGGTCTCAACCTTTATTTACCAGGACATTAGGAAATTCTTCTCTGAGGACTGTACACGCGTCGTTAGTCGAATTTTAGATCGAGCATTAGAGCAGCTAAAATTTTCCTTTACCCAATTACCTAGAATTAACCCTCATTCATGATTTACCTAGGCTTTTTCAGTTCAGTTTTCCAGTTGCAGGAAATTTAATTGGTCAGCTCATCGCTCTGGGATGGCGTGATTCAAACGAAATCCAGCCAGAACCCACTTAAGAAACAGCAGAATTCCGTGAAATTTACTGTTTACCGTTAATCTTCCAAGTAAATTTATTTGTAAATGGTGCCGAAGCATGCTAGTGCCGTCCTGCTTCTTCGAGCTAAAGTGGATATTCTCCTTAGCCCTAATGATCCTATAGATTACCCATGGTAAACTTGCTAGCGTGTCCAAAGTTACCTTTTAGCTGGTATTGCATCGTTGAGGTTACCAAGGGTAAACGTGTTAGCACATCACTAACCTACCCATCGTTCATACCATCAACACGTTTACCTTAGGTAATCTGAATGATGTATCCAGTTCCTAACATCTATCAACGTGTTTACCCATACGTGACGATATCTATACCAGCTCCTATTCATGGGTAACAATTACCCCTCTTAAATGACGCATCCAGTTTTGAGTTACCCAGGATACGACAGGCAAGGAATCACCACTTTGTAAGCTCGACAAGGTTTCGCCGGTCTGCATCTGTCGCGCCCAACCATTTATCCGTCAGAAATCATCTATAAATAGAGATGGCGACTGCAGCAGTGACTCATCCCGTGATCACCTATTGCGCCATCCGCGAATGCGCCCGCGGCGCCCGCTGGCGCAGCGGGATTTCCGGCGGAAAGCGGCGGCGCAAGGCGATAAAGATTATATACGCGTGTTGGCGCAGCGAGCGCAACGTAGTGGACCGATCGGAATGCGACGTATGTTGTCGATTATGATTTTCGGTGGCGTGAGGGGAGAGGGCGACCCAGCAGCCGCCGAAAAGATCGCCCAGAAAGCGAGCGACATCGCAAACATCACCCCAGAAACCTCGGCGAGTTGTGGTCTTCGACAGCTTGTTACTTGGAGGGTTACTCGTTGTTTACGATAATCTCTCTATGGAAAGTGTTGACATTATAGTTAAGATGGGATTAAACTGCGAGTGTTACGTATGAACGACTAAATCGGATCAGAGATCGCTGACGTAATCCAGGTGGACTAAACAAGAAGAATCCTCTTAATCAACCAATTCCCATCTTTGAAGATTCAATGTGGATGGGATTTGACTGCACTTTTCGAGGAAGTTCCCTTGCTGACCACTGTTCAAATTGCTGTAAACAGAACATAACGGAAGGGATTTCCACCAGATCCTCGTGTATTATTCATATATTGTTTTTACCCTATGACAGGAGAACCCTCAAGAACATCCTCCTTTGGAAGTGACACAGCTCATGGTGGTTTCTTGAAACCAATTAAGTTCATATCTCACCATTACTGAACAACGAAACGTTATCCGGATTCTACCTACGTCCCTGTCCTACAAAGCCAAGGATCAAGTTGTTGTCTGATCAAGTTGTTCTGCCACTATTTTTGCCTGTAGACAAAAACTTCATGATGGAAAGTACAACTATGTTTTTTGGGATTACAATTTTATCCCACGAGAGTTGTGGAGAGAAAGAAGAACAAAGACCAAGTAGAATGGTAAAGAGAAAGCTCAAATAGAAAGATGAAGAAAAAAAGCCGAAGTACAAAGGACTAGTAGGGCTTAGTAGGCAAAATTTGGAATGAATGGACTTTTTTTGAGATTAGGGAGAATTCTCGGCTATTTTCACCCATGGAAGTTTTCTCGGAAAAGCATGGAGCTCATCGTTCATCGCTTAGTATCTACAGAAAATGAATTCTTAATGATTTCGAGCCAAATTCCCAGCTTAGCTTACATTTGATCTTTTAGAATCGTGCCTCAGCTAGACAGGGACCAGCTAAACAGAAGCGATTAGGAGCAATCTTTAAAAAACTGGGAAAATTCCAGAGATCATAGAAGTCTTGGAGTGGATTTCTTCATAAGAACTCTTGCCTTTATTCCGGTAAACTATCATCGATTTCTCATGAAAACTTAGGTTCTTTGTTTATGCATTTGTTTATCTATTTATTTACCTAATTCATTATTTACTTCCTTTCTTATTACAGTTAAGATCCAGTCAGCATGATTTCGATCGTAGCTACGCTGGAGAAATAACAGAAGGAGAATAGGCTCGGCAGAGTTAGCGGCGAATGCACTGAAGATGAAGCCTTGCTGTTCCAGCGCTTTCGCTAAAACTCGTCCCTTCTGGACGAGTTTCACTGTCTGCTCTCACTGTCACTGTCCTGCATGGGGCAAAAACTCAGTGAATGAGCGGCAGTTATGTATTTCCATCTATGGACATCTGCCACTCATGCTCAGGTTGTTTTGCCTTCTAAGCTTGGAAAAACAGATATGCATGTCTCTCAAAGTGTCATTACTCACTCTAGTACTTCATTGATTGCCTGAGATCAAAGCTGAACTGTACTGTGCTTACCAGTAAAGGCATAAACAGCAGCTTAGTATGTACTATCCTATAAGGCAATTTATACTAGAATCAGACGACGATCTACCACAAACTGTTCTTCGTAGTCACGTGCGATGAGAGTCTTGCAATAAAACTCCCCACCATAGCCTTAGGTCAGAATACTTTCAATAGAGCGCGTTTGCGCAAACGTGTGTGTTTGTCTGTTTTTTCTTCGTTCAGCAACACTTGCGCGGCCGAAAATGACATCAACCATCCACAATCAGCATTGCAAGTGACAAATCTCTGTGTGCTGCATTTGTCAGCTATGACGATTTTCTCATTCATAGTTAATTCCACGCTTGTGTGCACCTGGATTCGAGTCGCTCCATGTTCATACTTTATGCGTTCACCATAAGTGACGTGAACTCGACTACCCGTCATTCTCCCTGGCGGGCAGAGGTGGGCCGGACTTGCAGAGAACAGCTGGGTGTCATTAGATAGCCGATGTCTTGTGAAATATGCGAAAATCTGCGAGGCTAACCTGTGGCCAGTAAATTGGGTACATCGTAATTGGTACGTGTGTCTATCACTGAACGGGAAGTGAATGGCACAGAACTGTCGTGTCGTTTCCTTCTATAGCGGCTGCTGCTGCTACAATGACATGACGTTCTTCTGAATCGGCACATGTTTACGCTTCCAAGCCCGGCTCCGTTACTGGTGAGCTCAGATTTCGAAGAACGGCATCATTCACCTGGAAGAACAGGATTCCTTCCATTTAAACTACTGCAGATATGACTGTAACCACACATACTACAAGCTGCTGCGGTTCCCACACCACACAGCGACACAAGTGCAGCAACTTTGAAGAAATGAGTTCTCCATACGTTAGTCAGTATGAGGAAGTAAATCTATTTTTCCCAACAAGTGGGGGTGCAATTGACTTCACATGGGAGCACGTGCTTTGTTTTTTTTTTCAATGTTTTCATTGTTACCAAAAAAGCATATCAAAAAGCATTATTTTTTTCTAGGATTCCTTGATAATAGCGTACTATTTTCTCGGCTTCATTTTTGGGTTCTTTATATAGTCGCAGTCACTAGAAAGCGCTAATCAAGGCGATTTGTTGTAGAAAAAGGCCGAATGCCCGTTTTTAAGCCCGTACTCACAACAGGAGAGGCAGTCGAAGTCCGTGATTGGTCCATTCGTCCTGCTGACCACTCACAGAGCCCGGCCGCACTGCGCCTGACAACGCTCCACACCGAATTTCATCAATTTTTAGACAGAAGGCATAGTATCTAGGGGACTGTGAGACTTCTGGTCGTAGCAACCACTATTCGAACAGCTATGCAAAGCATTTGTGGCAGATGTCCCTCATTCTTCTGGGTGCCGCGCCCAAATTCTCCTCCTGCCAAGACTTAAGAAATTGACCATTCGGCTTTTTTTCCAGCTGTCGTGCATATTGTAGTGATCAGCATCTCTCAAGGATTCTTCCAAACTTAATAAAAATCTCGCAAACGAACTTGACGAGTTGTATGCATATAACTTCAGGGGAACACTTCATCTCTTGCTCTCCCTCGATCCTTCTCTCTTGGATTCGCCCCTCATCATTGACGACGCTTTCTGCTCCGGTCCTACTACGGGTTTTCTCAGCTAGCTGAAGTTGTGTAGCAATTTTTGACCTAATTAAACCACTACAGTGCTTCAATTGCTCTCTTTCTGCGTATTGATCTCTTTAATTATTTTCTCGTTGTGCCACCAGATGAGCCTGATTTGAGATATCAGAGGCAGAACAGGAATTATAGAACAAGGGGTAGTTATGCTAAATAAAAGGTGGGACTATTTGCCACCCATATTTGCCCATTTCCGAGGAAAGTACGCGTCGAAACTGCACTTTAGATATTCATAAAGATTGGTTGACTTGTTGTTGCCGAGATCTTTTTAATTTCCTGTGATGTCTGCAGCTCAGGTCTGGCCCACATCCGCTATGGGCTTCCCATGTTCACCCAAAGCGGCAAGGGGAGAGGGATGTAGCACATCGTTGCACTAGACAATGAGCTGCTTCTTTCTTATAGGAGTAATTGAGTGAAACCTAATCAGCCCATCAGCTCACTTAGGATCTGAGCTGCAGCGTGGCAGACAAAGACAGCGGTTTTGCGAGTTGGGTTTTTTGAAAGTGCATTGTCCTTTGGAGACATGACTCGTTTTTTTTCGGTGGAGAATGATGAGTCTCGACTGCACGTGACGTTTGTCCAAATTTCGAAAATGCCGAGGCGAGAATTTTGACGGGTTCTGCAAGGTTCGAGCTGAATTGCACTCTCGTGCAAATTAGCAGACCTGAATTATTGGCCGGGTGAGGGTTTTAGCCCCTGGAGGACCCGGGAATATCTGAGTCTGTGGCTTCATTTAAAAAAAAACGAACAAAATAAAGTAAAAGAGGGTTGATGACTTCTACATAGATTATGATTATAGGCGTGTCAAAGAACAGCTGTGGTTTTTTAAAGTCACCTCAGCTATACTATGAAGATACATATGTGCCTAATGAGGACAAACACACAAACATTCATGTAGCCTAATGGCTCAAAATTCACTGACGATAGTCCCCTGTTTTTTTGTTTTCCTCATTAGCCGCTTTAATTCTCAATAGCCTTACTCGAGTACAACCTGAACCACCAGCACCTCATTATCATAAGTGACGGTTTTGTTTCAGAGAAAGATTAAAGGGTTCCAATAAGACAGCTGTTTCACCGGCTAGAGCTTTTGAAGATTAACTTTTGAAATTCAAATTTCAATGCTTGAATTAGGTGTAAACTTTGTGCTTATGTTCAGAATTAAATAGAGCAATGCTCATATCGTTTTCATAGAACCATTAGGGACTGATCCATTATCACCCTGTATTTTAAAAATTCCCTGAAAACGAAGCGTAGATGGGGATGATTACATGAGATATCGTGCAAAATTTCATTGCTTGTGCAACAATACCTTGGAAACATGGCAAAACACTACCATACGTCCCGAAAGAATCCATTCATAGTTGGGACCGAAGTTTGCTGTTTTTGAATGGCTCGCTCGGGTCCAGAGGCAGCACCCGCGGAAAATTTTGTCTCTGGGATTTTAGCGGAGTATTAAGTCTTTGGCTATGGGGAGCACGGGTAAAGTATTCAATTCTGTGAGAACTCATGCAGAAATGCGTCTCGGGTGCTTCTATTTTTGTAAGTAAGAGCAGAGTGATCGAGTTGCACGGATGGGGTCGAACGGAAAGGCGATAACGCTGCCATCAATGCCACCTTATGTTTGGACGACAATGGATATCTGTCTTGTTAAGCAACTTTATGAAAGAGATGAATCAAGACAGAAAGGAGATAGGATTTTCATCAAAGAGGAATAACACTAAAAGAGAGACAAAGTCATATAACGAGTTCCAAAACCAAATGATGCAGATACACAGTATTTCAGGAATCTGAAGCTGCAAGTGAGAAAAAGGGATTATAGAGATTAATACCAAGTGGAAAGGAACTAACTGGAGGAAATCTATGCATAGAAATGTAATCCTTGCCAAAATAAGTAATGAAAAGGTCAGTGTGACAGACTGCCACTCGAAATCATTGCCGAATCAGCTGATCGTTGCTCTTTCTCGCGCTCCAGGTATGATTTTGGAGCCCGGTGGTAGCATGAGAATTCGTATAACTTCCTGCCTAGTAATGCTGCTGATCCAGGTGTCACGACTGGATCAAGATCTAAGAAGCGAGAATTTCCGTGGGTGCTGCCTCTAATTTTCAAGACGACCTTCTCTGCTGTCCTAAATTACAGATTTTTCATCAACAAGTCTTCAGAATATCCGTAACTAAAACGTAGAGGTGTTAATATAGGTCTTTTTCATTCAGCTTATGCAGAATCTACTTGTCCATCTTCTTTATCCCACTAACGTCCTCAAAGTTTAGAGACTAAGAAATTAAGAAAACTTTCATTCTCTTTTTGCATATTGAGCTTCATCGCCTCGTTTCGCTTATAAGGTTCACTTCCCACTTCAGAGAACAGTGCATTAGCACCAAAGAGCTTTCCCACGAACGGACGCCAAAACAGCTTCAACTTTGATAATTCTGCATTTGCACGTTGAGAAGAACGATGCGAGCAGTGATTATATCTGCACTTCTACTCTGCTGACGGAATAGTGACAAACCCGGAGTAATTGTCAGTTTTTCTGAATCACTGACGATTTCTTCACATTCGCAGATGAAAGATGGAAGATGAAATCGCGAAGTGAAATAATTAATATGTGTGAGTCTTGGCCGCTATAATTACGTTATTTTTGCGTTCCTGCAAATTTCATGTTGGAATTGATGCAGCGAATATCAACAAACGTCTCCGAGGGCGCTGCTCAACAACAAATTATAGTAGCTGTGTGCGTCTGACGTGCAGGATTCTATGTATGACGCATGCATCAACAAAGTATTAGGTTGTTGCAAAATTAATTGCCGAAATGGACCCTTCAGTTCAAAGTGTTGTAACTCGGCTCAAACACCACCTTTTTCATGAGTTTAGCAACCGTTCAATTTGGAAGATCCTCCCCAACAGTTTAGTGAGGATTTCACTCCTCTGCGGCACAAGATGAAATCACAAGAGTTCGTAAACTTTTTAAAGGTGATTCCAGCATGCTCTATATCAGCAATATGCTGCTGTTGCAGGATTCTATCTGGAGCACGGAAAAATAAAATACAGTAGCGTATTGGTCTGAGGAATGAGGGCATTGAGTGAGAACCTCGATGCTTCACTGCATCAGTTTTTGCCACGTGAGTTTTGGAATGTGTGGTTTAACGCTACCCTGGAGCAGGGAAAACCAGTTTTCATTCACCACTGCCGACCACATCTATAGCAGATTTGCGGATCTCAACTCGAAACTATTAGGTTGGTGCAAAAATAATGCCCGTTTTCATGTCTTTGATTCCAAACCCCATAACTCCAACGAAAAACGCGCATTATTTTCGCACCAACCTAGTACAATGCTAGGACTCTGCTGTCAACGAATGACTAGGCTGTAGAAGTGTGCAATCAATCGCATCTTTACAGCACCACCAAACTCCTAAAACAGCCTCCCTGGAGAGAGGATCTGGCCTGGGAAATCTTAGAAGTGGGAAATTATTTCCAACCATATCCATTCGCATTTCTTGTTATCGTACAGAAACTGAGCTTCATGCACAGTAATTACATGGTCTAGAAATCAGTCAGAAAAAAAAGTTTTGAGACGAAAAAATTACGTTAGAAAAGGTGTCACGTCAAGTAAGACGTTGGTCATCAGTCAAATTGTGTGGTGTTCACGTCCGCACTTTTCTTACCCTGTTGATTGAAGTCAGATATATTGAAACCTGCAGCGTAGTGAGCATCCACCCCTGCTCTCATCATCCGGATGATATGATCCGGTTTAGGTTTCACGACTGTCCTGAACGCCTGATCGTCTAGCAACATCCCAAAACCACGACCATGGTTGCATTGGAGTTTAAAATCGTAGGAAGAAAACTACGCGAACCACTAGCTCACTGTCCGTTTGGAAGGCGATTCCGAGCGAAAACAAATGCAAGATTACCGCATACCTCTGACGAAGAATGATCGAGTTTGAACTCATCAACCATAATCACCCGAAAATCGCTTCGGCTCATCATTTGTTGGCAACTTAATAAAAATCCTCAGGAAGGAGCTAGCCAGAATGTTCAAGCAGCATTTGAAAGAGGAGGAAAACCTCTACAAGAATGCTACATAGGCTGGGCTGAAGTTGCTCAAATTGGACAGAAGAAACAATTTTAGTTAAGCATACCCCGAAACGGCAATTAGTTTCGCAACAATCTGATAAACTTCCTCACAGATCTCATGAAAACATCAACAATAAAAAATCCGAGATACAGACGTTTGAACCGATGTCAGCAGGTCACCGTGGAGCTTTCTAGACGAGATTCCTTAGCAGTTTTAAGTTGCTATAGGCTGTTTTAACCTGTGATTTTTCCACTCATGAATGCAATTGCCGTTTAATTATCCAGCTGTCGGCCAGAGCAGCTGATGGAAATTAAAATAGCAATATTGCCTATTTTTTTCTCTCTGTTTCCTTGCACACGATACAAATCGTCATATTACGCGCAAATGTGAGGTGAAGTGAACATTAAAGCCCATGTAGTGGGAAATTTAAGCCAATTGCAATGCCCCATGTCGCTCCTCCCTCGGTGGAAGAATTTCTATTCACCCCAAAATTGCTGAAATAAAAGAAATACGTGGGTGCAGTGTTTAAGAGATTGATTCTCGGAGGCAGTCTCACCTAGTGATCGATTTTGACATTTTGACAACAAAGTAATCCACAGGCTAGCCTCGCAGTAGCTGACAGTCACAAGTAAAGGCCGACTTCCATCCAAGGATATACGTACTACTTCACAAAAATGCCAAAAAACTTCTCTTTGGGTACATCATTTTTGGAGAATTTGAATTGCTCACGCTACGACAACTGCCACGAATTGTGGCATACCGTGGCAGCGACGATGCCGATCTCTGGCGCCTAAAGCTGTATTTATAGTGCGTCGGAGTCCGATCCCGTCGAATAACAAATTATACCTATCGATCCTCGTCGGAATCCGATGCGTCGGAGTCCGACGACGACGCCCGTTTTTACTCCATCGGAACGATTTGTCTCCGAATCGGCGTGCGACGTCGCACGGACCCACTTGTGACTCCGATGCGACGTCGGACTCCGATGCGTCAACCGATAGGACCTCGTTGGGAGGATTTTATCAGCTGTTTTCGCCCCAGTTTCGTTATTCTTTTTTGTTTTTTCTTTCTTCATCAGAGTAAAAGTTGTATAGGTGACTTGCGAATTAGTGCATTCATGAATAGCTTTGCATAAAACAACTTACAAAAAGAGGCAGTACAGTACACAGCTCTGTTTTGAGATTATCTTTTCTCCCAAGATATAATCACGTAATTTAAAATGAGACAAACATTATGTTCATTCTTACTGCGTGGAGGTAAGAAAACTTTGAAGAAACGTCAGAAGTTGGTAAAAACTGCCTGATTTGCAAAGAAAACGTCCATGGATGGAAACAGCTGATCCGAAATCGTGTACCTGCGGACTATAAACAAAGCCACGACGCGTCGTTCCGATTTCGTATACGAAGGCCGCAGCCCACATCGGATGCGAATCGAAATCCGACGCACTATAATTATAGCTTAACGTGTTGTGAGCTCAACTCCTTGTGGGAGATGTCGTAGCGCAGACTCCTCAAACTCTCCAAAAATAAGTGGTCCGAAAAGTGATTTTTGAGAATTTTTGCAAAGTAACACGTGTAACACTGTGATCAACAAGGGCTGGTCATTCTTCTAAGAATTAGAGAAAGAAAAAGAATACCTAAGCTCCGTTATATTCCTTCCGCTAGACGGAGACATTGGAAAAATTCAAGACCTATCGTGGAACTCATCAGTAGTGAAGGAAGGCCTTGAAAACCGAACAAATGGCTAAAAATAGGCCACCTTTTAATCCATGAATAATTGAAATTAATATTTGTGAGCTAAGACAAGCTTTTGAGCCGATTATCAACGGAGTTCATACTAAACACACATATTGGGAATACAGGAGTCGTGCGTCATCAGATAGCATCACATAACATCATTTTCTCATACAATTGAGTACATCGCGAGTCCTAGCTCTTGATCCTAAGCTCTTACTCATGTCCGAGGTGGTAAAACGCAAGCGTGGAGCTGATGTTATTTGCAGGGCAGAAAAAATGCTCCACTGACTTCTGAACAACAACAGGTCATTTAATCTATTTATCGAGTTGGCGTCGAAATGACTTCCGTGTCGGGACCCGAAGGACGAAGCGGGCTCGGAAGCACGCGGAAATGGGCTGCAGTAATGAAAAACTACACTCTGAGCAGTGAGGCCTTCTTGCTTGGGAATCACTTCCGCTCTTGGGGAAGGAACAAAAAGTAGAAACATTTGGTTCTGCGTAGATGCTCAGTACAATACAAAGTATGCTACTCATCACATTTTTTGGGTAACGCCGGTTAGTCATTGCATGTTAACCTTCTTTTCTTGGATAGTTTGAGGTGGTCATGGCGTCAAGCTCTCGAAAAAAATCCCCTAGGTTGCTGCTGGAACTGTGAACATTGTGCATTTCAGAATATTTACTTGCATATTTATTCACTTATGTATTTATAGATCGACAATGAAATCACCCGCTATAAGCAAGTGTTCATGTCAGCGGAAACCGGGTAAAACATTTAACAAAATCAATAAAAGCAGATAAGCATCTTCACTGCCCCCTACTATAATTAGGACCGGATAAAGCATTAGGTACATGCCTATGCAATTTATTTGACATTCGAAAATTCGATTTTGAAGAAGTCTATAGTTCGTATGTTCGAAAAAAGTAATATCAAGCAAGTAATATTGGGTTGGCCAACAAGTTCATGCTTTTTTCCGACTAAATTTTTACGAGGATTTGAACTAAGCTCGATAGCAAATCATAAGTCATCTTCTAGCTCTTGTTCTGCTCTTTACGAATATTTTAACCAATCTTCCCAATTCCTGCTACTTCTCAGTTTCTATCGCATGAAATGTGACCCCACAATTCAATAAGAGCTTAAATATCCGACATCTTCAAGTGTTTCCTACAATAGGGTAACAAATGCAGCTTAAGCTGCTGGGGGTTCAAGTGGAAGCCATTACTGTTGAAGGGACAGCGCAGAAGTGGATGTCTGCTCCAGAGAGGTCGATTTTGGTCTGGAGGATGCACCTTGTTCTGCACGCACTGCTCGTAGAGTTATGAGACGATTTTCCGCAAGAACTTGCTCTAGATGTGTAGAGAAGTACTGCGGATGTTAACTTTCATAAAGGCCTATATTCAACTAGTCCACTCCGTTCCAAATACACTGAATGCACTGAAAAACCGCACGAATGTATGCTCAGCCTCATACAATCCTTCAGGAAAGACAAGGAATCATTTAGATCTTTTCCTTCTCAAACAATTTGAATTCATCGGATCTAATCCCGAGCGAATAATTAAATGAACTGAGTTATCCGATTTTCATTCAGTCCGAAGTATACTATCTACGTATCTACGTATGTACAAGATATCGACCAATAAATCAGTGTATGTATCCATCTGTGAGGAATTTCTCCAAAAAATTTTACGCATCAGTAATATCAGTAGTCAAATGCACTATTCTTTGCCATTTTCTCACAATCTCTTGTTTAGCCTTCAAGGAGAAATGCTCGTTACCTCAGGAAAATGCTCGTTACCCTAGGAATTTTATGACCTATACTGCCTACGTAAGTTTTATTATCTACGTATTTCTGACTTTTATAAATTGGGCTTCATGTTTTCGTAAGTTACCCTCAAAACAAACACATTCCGATTATTCTCTGAGTCCTTGGGCATTTGAGGAAGTTATGGCGGACTAATGATCTGTCTAGAAATAATACCTTTTTTTGACATAACCGTGTAATTTCTCCGGATATTAGCAAAAACAGAGAAAACTATTAGCGTATAGCGTCTGTTGCGATGACGTAGTTCCAGCTCCTGTGGTTAATTAGTTTAGTTTTGCAATTTCTCTGAAGCAGAAACGGGCAGGTGCTTGTTTTCTCCATCTCCTCCTGTTTTCTCCACGGAACAAAACCGAAACAGAACTGTGGACTTTGAGAATGTTTTTTGTTTTTCAAGAACGTGCAGATGTTTTGCACCGGAATTGCAAGGAAGAAATAGGAACTAAGAGAACGGGAGACTCTGGAGAAGCAAATGTGAAGGAATTGGCATTTTCAACCATCGAAAGCCGTGAAAATTGGAGGCTGATATCCTGCCAAAACCCATTGAGTCCTTTTCTCTCAATTTTGGTCCGCAATTATTATTACTTTGAGCTGTCTTGATGTATGCTATTGCTCCGGATGAAAGTCTAAGAAAAACTAAAAGTAATACAATCCTGAAAATGTCATGTCATGCATTTTCAGATCGTTGTAGATATTGCAGTTGTCATGATGAAAGAAAAAAACATGTAGTCTCTGTGGTGGTGGGAGCCAGCCAATACCCACGATAATTTTTACTCTCGAGGTGATGTTATCTAATTGCAAAGGTTTAGTTGAATAACACAACTATGGAAGGACTACAGGAAATTACCGTCCATCTGCGATAATAATGTAACAACAATTGTGAAGCGTGGGCCCGTATTAAAGTGTCCAGTGTGATCATCGTACATCACTTCCAGGATGATGATCGTATTTCGCGTTGGAGAGGAGTAAGGTGATCATCAACACGGTGAATCGGACCGTCCGTACATGGAAAGTGATCAAATGTACGTGTTTCGCGCATTCCCACATCTTTTCTGGGGCTGTTTTAGCGTGTGAGACAGGTACGAGCCTTTGCGACTAACAAGCTAGAACGAGTACGACTTGTCAGAAGCACCATTAGCACCTCTGTGCTTCTGACAAGTCGTACACGTTCGAGCTTGTTCTGCGCTGTGGGGCATGCCTAGGTCCGTAGGCTCAGACGCATTCTGTGCAATTCGCGCACCTGATCACGCGTACCTTCACACCATCACCATACTTAGAGTGAGATGCTTCGAGTACTTCAGTCGGCGTCTCTTCGCTCCGCACACTATCTAGTCGCCAAACGATGGCGATCATCGCCCTCCAAGGCGATGAGATCAGCGCTCCGCACGTACGTGCTCGCAGACCGCCACGGATGGTGATGACGTTTCATCCCCCCATTGTTGCAAGGTCGTCGCGCGTGCGATCATCGCCCCAAATGTGGCGACGAGTTGTGCAGGCAGCTGATCTCACCGCCATGACACTTTACTACGGGTCGTGATGAACCACGGACGAGCTGTCTTGGGCACGGTGGCCTATCTATTCTATACTTAAGACCGAATAAAAACCGAATAGTTTTGTTACTTCAATTGAGAATTCAAGGAACATTTTAAACATCCAGATATTCGAGAATCAGAAAGCCCTAAAGCTCTTCTGATATATCCGATAATTCAAATATTAGAGGATATTTCCAATGTTAGAGGTCAATGTGGTGCTGTATGAGAGAGTGAGAGCTTGAAGGCTTTGTCGTTCTCGAATACATATCTGGATGTTTACAGTGTTCCCTAAATTGTCATTTAAAATAGCAAGATTATTCGCTTTCCATTGTATATAGCTCAGAAAACGGCTAAAACATATACTAGTGAAAGTCCCGCCCGTTTCGTCGCAGGACCCATCAAGCCATTCACTGCGGTTCACACTTCCGACTACAATATCTTCTTATGTAAGTCATCTCGTTCATTTCTTTCGCACTTGTGTTAGTACTACGATGCCACACTTTTAACGTATTATAGTTCATCTCGAAAGTGAAAATTTCCGTGTTTCCTGCCTATGGTAGTAGAAATGATAATATTCAAGTGAGTAATTGCTAACTACCATTTTGCCTAATCTTCTGGCGAAGAATCTTTCCGGAGATTCTCCCTCATTGTTCATTCTGAGCATGTGAAATACTGGAATCATTTTTTTTTTGTATTTTTTGCATAAATTATTTTTGTAGGCTTCTGGTGAGATTGCTTGTAAATATCAAAGTCTGATCTGATGAAGGCGTTAACGCCGAAAGCTCACAAATAAATCGGTGGAAGAGACTTCACCTCGAAGAATCTGATGTTATCAATGCAATACTTGAATACTGGAATGACGTGGCTACTGTTTGGTTCCCGTAGAGTGCAAAATTCTAGCGATGAAAATTCCCGGAGCGAGCACGACTCTGCACTGGCTGACTTGAAGGAATTTGCTGGATTTTCTTCGAGAGGTGCATGATTTCAATACAAGGTAAAATTGGCTCTGTTACAAGGAATTATGAGAGCACATTCTCCGGGAAATCATTACGTCTCTACTCGTGAGATTATTTTGAGGTGCAGGTGTTTTCACGTTGTGTCCGAACTGGTGAATGAATTTTTCGTAGCGTTTCATTATTCAAACAAAATAAACCGTTTGCGGCTTGTACAGCATACGCGATTTCCAGGATCTTTCTACTAAAGACGTGTCTACCCTCCTTCGAGAACATTGTACCGTTCAACCGCATCGAATTGCAAAAAATACTCCTCTGGGGCAAGAAAGAATGTATTTTTGAAGCATATTTCTTCACAATCAGTTGATGTCATTATTAGTTTGTTCGGATTGCATTAGAATGTAATATTATCTAACGACTGGCTTGAATGGCCATAATAAAGTTCGAACCAAATCAAATTGCATGGTGCATTAGAACTGTTCAAGGATTTTAGGATTTTCATTCATGCAAGAAAAGGGAAACATTCGGGAAAGTATCGCATTTCTAGGATGAGTCTCTGGTTCTTAGAATGCGAATCACGTCACAGTGCAGCATCTTCGATTTCAGCCACCTACACTTCCCATTACAAGTGCGTGCGTCTCCACTTTCCTTCTGTGGAGGTGGGGATAGCCTGACCTCATAGAGTACATAGGAAAGCAGCTCAACGCTTCTTTGCTGGAGAGTTTCCGGGAAATGGAACACCACACAAACTGCTCTGATAAATTCCCTAATGGCCAAATGGTACGGGGATGAACTTCCTTATTTTGATCGTGAACTTCCCCTAAAACGAGGGACGAACTGCTGTAAACTGTGTATGTGCAGCACGTAATTAACACAATACTGAGTAGAGTAAATTTTTCTTTTACGGAATCACTAATCCTGGAAGCTTGGTTGGGGAGTGAAGGAGAATGGATGAACAATAGAAATCCTTGTCACAAAACCTAAATATTAAAACCCATGCATGTTTCAGCGCCTATCGGAGCCCAATAAGTCTCAGCTGGCTGAATAGTTGCGTGATATGGTCTATTCTGGAATCTTGTAGAAAATCACCTCTTGGGGTATATAAACCGCACCATTGTCGCTGTATGTATTCGTATTCATACGCCTCGCTTCGTGTATACTGACCTGTGACTTTTCTGCTTCGCCTAGTAAACTTTTCAACTAAGAAACAACATTACCAATGTTTTTATGGATGACTCTATATGAAAAGCAAACAAGTGGAACATCATCTCTCTAGTCGTATGACGGTTTTGTTTATTTATCTGCACACTGAGGTTGCCTAGTCAACTACAGCGAAAGGGAAATAAAAAGAAATAATAAGGAAATAAGAGAATTAATGTTAAATTTGACTAGGTGGCACAAGCATTGCAAAAAGAGTGGAAAGTAAATGAGAACATTAAGTAAAACTCAGAACACAGTACAAGGAAGTGTCTGATAAAGGTAGCGCTGGGGGAAAATTGGGATGAAAATACCAACAAAGAAGAAAGCTCTTCTATACCACTAAGCGGAAGAAAAAAGACACTGCGATGAGGATCTATTAGGCTGATGGTGAAGCGATGACTAGTGTGGAGTTAGACAGTGATGACACCAACTTTCTGGCGCATAGCTAGTAATCTATAGACAATATAATCTATCTATGTATCATGATAGTTGAATGATTTTGGGGCTTATTCTTATTCTGTCTATTTCGGTTCCTAATTCGCTTTGTTCCATCACCTCTATTATGAGCTTGTCTGTTTCATGTGGCACAACTTTGAATGCAATGAATGAATAATTCGGTTTAATTTTCGCCACTACTTTTGGATGGGAATTGAACTAATAATATGCCACTTCCCATGGTCAAGAATAAAAAAGAATACTGTGAGCAGGTCGTGGTTAGGTGAAGGATCAGTCCCTTAAAAGCTGACTTCGTTGAGTATCTGTTCCTTTGCAAGCGTTTTTGGCTGCCTCGTCCAATCTATGCAACCTTTCGATGACTGCACCACCATTTGTGCCCGTCTACTTTACCGAGGCTACGGATTTTACTAGTTGGTTCCCTTCGCCAGTAAACAACCTACCCTCCTTACTGAGGAGTTCCGAAGAATGTTGCTTAATTTTATTTTTCTTGCATTAAATTAATAGTTTTGCTTGTTTGTTATACATCAGGTGCCACGCAAGTCAATCCGAAGAGCACATTTACATTATCAAGACGCTCACTTTTCTATGCTGACGTCTACTGTGAGGTAGGATCCACAAGAGATGACCGACCAGTGCAGACCACTTCATCTCTCGAACTTTTGAAAGTGTATCTGGCCTCTATCTCCGTAAATCCCCTATCTATATAAAGAGCTGTTTCTGTATAGCATAATAGCATATGAGGAGCTCAATGCGTGTACAAGGAGGAATCCGGAAAACAACAAGTACCGTCGTGGTGTGTGGCCATTTTGTGAAGAATCTGATGTGCTTCCAAGGAAGTGACGTCACCTTAGCACTTGCTACATCTAGCAGCTTCATAGAGAAGAGGAAAAAGCGGATGAGTATTTTCTCCAACTACCAATGTGTTCTCTGGCTTTTCTTTAGTACTGAGGATACTTATTTGTTTGATGAGACTTCTCTCAATAAGAGATCATCTGCACAGGATAACGTCCAGAACTGACCCATCAATCCCTTAAAAAAGCAATTATTAACTACTGCTGACCAGGCACTGGAAGAACGATGGTATATGTACAGCAATATATGTGTATATTTATTGAACGGTAATCCTTGCACCTTTTTCTATCTGAGGATATACCCAAACTTTTTTTTTCGTTGAGGCTCATTCAAGTGCAATGCCTCATTATATCTGCAGGTCAAAATGCGTAGGCGACCCCACGTTCCGGCAATAACCTTGCGTATTGGCACAAAAACACATACTACTCCATTAAATAGTAACAAATAGCTTTAGCATGCAATTCTCGATAATGGCATGGGCGTGTAGCTTCTACGCTACAATGAAAGAGCGAAGTTTGCAAGACCTTTTTCCGCTTGACAGGGAAATGGGGGGAGATTAAGGAAACTTTCTAAAAATGGAGATACAACTAAAGATGAATACTTGTAAAGAGGTACATCTGTAGTTCTGAGTTCTCATCATCGAAACGTTAGCTTCTCCTTTCAGCGTTTTCTGCGGAAGGGGGATCTTCGCTACTACCTTGAGTTCGTCTAGTAGAGGTCGCTTATTTCACTATTTTCTTCCTTTTCTGTCCACTTAGTCCCTGTCTGCCCTGCGCATTGTACAGCTATGAATCACTTAGTCTGCTGTACCCTCTTCCGCAGAACAGCTTCATCTTTTAGTCAGCCTAGGAGCGTTGTTATATTAGTCTTGTTTATCATCTTTTTTGCTTTTCTAACTTAATCCTGTTTTATATTCTTTGTTTTGTTTCGAGATATAACTGTAATAACTTGACCACTTTTTCTAATCTGGCTGGTGCACCTAGAGTCCTGCTAGTAAATAAATAAACAAATAAGTAAAGTTCTTCAACGCTATATTCGTGTTCTGGTCCGCCAAACGTCTCATTCCTGCCCAGATAACGTACAGGGTGAGGCATAAATACTGTGTCAAAAATATTTGTCAATAACTTTTATCAGAGAAGCTCTGATTCCTCTTCATTATTATTTATCTGGACTCTTAGAAAATAAACACACTGAGCTACGTCTAACGTGGTCTCCTTCTGTCTTCGCGACGGAGGTTACACCTAAAGCATGTACGACCGCTGAGGCCCGAAAAAAAATTCCGGTGGTTTTCTTCCTACTTCTTTCCTGTGAGCGATCCCAGATTCGTAGCAGCAGTGGGTTAGTGAGCACATGTCCACATCTCTACGATCACCAGTTGACACATCCATACGATCGATGTCAAGGAAGTTTGCACACGATTCCTCTGCCGATATGAGTTCGTGGAGTTGGTGCACCAAAGGTCACTTTTTCTTCTGCGCCTCGTTTCATGAAGCACGGCTGTCATAGCGGACCCATTTTTGATAGGTGATTTAGCAGTTATACCTACTTTACAAAACTACCCTTTTTTCCAGCGAAGAGCTGTTTTTCCAACTTTAATTCAACGTCGACCTGAGGCTTATGGACACTTAGGAAAATCAGCTTCAGTGATGATATAGGTCAGATGTGATCTGCAAGAGAGGCCTTTCCTACACCATCTGATGTCTTGGAGAATTGCCCTTACACTACGCGATTTTCGCTGACGAAGCTCTGTCCCACATTGAAAAAAAAAAGATCATCGTTCTAAGGTGCCTAAATTTTGCGGCCCTCCACTCAGACAAATTGTCGGAAGGACCGCAGCAGAAAGAGATCGCGCTCGTGTGGTTAAGAAGCGAGAGACCCAGAGATAAAAATTCTCGGAAGGACCGCAGCAGAATATTTTCTGCTGCGGTTCTTCCGAATCTCGCCGGAGTGGTTCGGAAAGACCGCAGCAGAATAGATTTGTGTGGGGAAAGATTCGGAAGGACCGCAGCAGGAAACCGGAAGAACCGCAGCAGAATGTTTTCTGCTGCGGTCTTTCCGGTTTTCTGCTGCGGTTCTTCCGAGTGCAAAGGACCGCAGCAAAAAACCGGAAAGACCGCAGCAGAAAGGAGGAGAGGGAGTAAGCGTTATCATACCCTTCTCATGTACGGAGCTCAGTTCTGTTGCGACCAACAAAAATCCAGTGGTTTCGAACTTCAGATGGGAAATTGGCTTCATGGGTATATCGGACCGTAGAACCAGTGACCCTCAGCGAGGTTGTCATTTTTGCGTGTGGTTACCGCCGCGTGGTCGTCCCACGGGAGTGGACTGGTTGCCAATGCAGTTCTGGGAATTGGCGTGCACATCCCCGCATCCAGTCGGAAAGACCGCAGCAGCTATTCGGAAGGACCGCAGCAGTCATTCGGAAGGACCGCAGCAGCTATTCGGAAGGACCGCAGCAGTCATTCGGAAGGACCGCAGCAGCTATTCGGAAGGGCCGCAGCAGCTATTCGGAAGGACCGCAGCAGCTATTCGGAAGAAATGCAGCAGGAAACCGGAAGGACCGCAGGTCACCTGTCGGTTCTTCCGGTTTTCTGCTGCGGTTCTTCCGAGAAATTGTCTGAGCAA
The DNA here is from genome assembly GCA_037903475.1 of Ancylostoma caninum. Lineage (NCBI taxonomy): Eukaryota > Metazoa > Nematoda > Chromadorea > Rhabditida > Ancylostomatidae > Ancylostoma > Ancylostoma caninum. The sequence continues at coordinate 19,595 of JBAJFG010000521.1, read as the reverse complement.
GGTAACATAACAGAATTCCGCCTTGTCCCGTGCTGATGCGCTTCGTTGTGAACATGCTGCTCCTAGCGCTTGTAGTGTTCCGTCTGGACTTCCTCATTAGCAGGTGAATCAGTCGCCCTCTGTAAAGATCACGGCTCTGTGTGCACCTAACTCTTCGACGTCGCATTTTTGCAACGGGTTCGTTTCTCGTGAATTTTCTCGAAAATTAGAACTGCGGCATCCGTGTAGCATGCATATGGGAACAGCCCTTCAACAGCAGAGCATCGTAGTGCAAATTGGACGGTGCAGTTATATTGCTGGAAAAAATAGGGATCAAGAAAAGAGACTGTACGGTGATGCTTCATACCTCAATCTTGGTTCTTCTCAAATTTGGACTTGTTATAACATGGAATGTTGATGTGAGATTACGAAACGAGAAGGTAATGCAGAAAAAGGGATAGCAATTTCAGATATGAAATTTAGGGCAAAGAGCTTTTTCGCAATGGGGATGGAATTTGCGACAAAGTTTGACACAGTATTTAAGCCGCACCCTGTACTGAAATTGTCCCAAGGACATCTGGAAATCACCGAAAAGAGAAGAACAACGTACTGAAAAGTGCAGTGATGTAGCTGTTTTTGTCCACACTCTTTGGCTAGTGTTCTAGGACGAATTAATGTCCCCATGACCCCTAGATGTCGATTGTGGTCTGGACAGAGTGATCTACAGCTCACAGAGGGGCATATGGGGCAAGAACTCATTCGTAATCGACAAGCACTCGTTTCGGTTGTTCATGGTCGGATTCCGAACGGAAATCAAAAATGCCTCTGTTAGCTTTCTTGCCGAAATTTCAAGCTCGTAAGCTGGGATTGTGCACATCATGTTGGAATCTTGGCCAGTTGCGATCGTCCTGCTTATGCTTTCTCAAGTTGCCACGTCTTCTGCTATCAATAAAATCAATTTGACAAACTGTGCAAAACGTTTGTTTGCCAAAATCCTTGGTTCACACAATGTTTTTCAGAAACAAATAATCAAAGATCGAACCAGATGCGTAGCAGAACTGTCCTGAAATGGTATTAAAATTTGAACTACTTAACAGTGGAGCTAGCAAGATGAAACGAGAAATCTAGGAATATCAAAAGTGCAGCAAATCCGAAGCGCCGAAACTACAGAAAAAACAGTCTCAGTGGTAGAAAAATCGCTTTTCATTTGACGGTGTCTTTCATATGGTGGCACAGAATTGCACAAGAATCGGCGGTCATGAAAATGGAATTTCATCAAAATCTAACGTCTCTCAAAAATTCCATCACCTCTGCAGTTGTCTGAGGACTGAAATGTATGATGAGATATTAGAATCTTCCAAATTTCGAATTTAGTCACTTCAGGTTCCCTAGTGGCATTACTTCACTGTAAAATTACCAATAATGGCACCGTTTTTTATGCATGTTATGCTATTATGTAACATGTTGCATGTTGCCCTTTGCAGTTTTTGGCTAATGCATGACACAGACAATGTAGCTGGAACAAATATTGTTTTTCCACTTATACTGTGAGCAAAAAACAGGGCAAAACTGTTCAATAAGTTCAAGTGATTCACCTATTATCATGATAGCCTTCATTTTTCGAAGACCAAGTTGCCTCGTTAGCCAAGTCGCACATCGAAGAATTACCGAAACCCCGTTGTCGGAGGGTCCGAAAGTGCAGTTCACGGAGCACCTGGGCGGAGCGGTCCGTGAATGTGCTGGCTGCCCGCCACGTCTGCAGCGTTGGCCCACACGTCTAGACGTGTCCGATCGATGAGATCAATGGCTTCACGTGTCCACTCGGCTCGACAAACTGTTACAAATCCCATCCCAAAAAAAAACGTTTAAAAGTATGGGTTAAAGACCTTTTTGTAACATTTAAGGTATACCGTTGGATTCAGCGTGTCGAGGAGATTCAGAATCTGGTAAAAGCTCAGACAGAAAAACGAGATGACACACTGCCTTTAAGTCCTGGATGTTATCCAGAGCAGACTTCCTGTCTTTGCAAAGAGCTTCTCGCCAGACGAGTTGCAAATACACAGCTATGTTTCGTGTGGACATTAGTGATCATACGTACGTGGACGCTTCCGCTTTTTTGCAGACCACGCATTATCGTCACCGCCACCGCATTTCAAGCTGAGAGTGAGGGGATTTTCTACCATCCAGAAACCGCGATAGCCTATGGAAATATTAAATATAAGGGATGTTATTTCATTTAGTGGTGGGGAAAGCTGAGGTTTGCAGCGCTAGTGCGCCCTATTAAGACGATTCTTTTTTTATTCAATTATTCTTGTCAAGTAGTTGGTTGTCTCTTACTCTCTGCTAATGAATTCAAGGGAATTGTAGATCTCTGAAGCAGAGCAGAAATATGAAAGTTGAGGTTACGTTGAAACCCTTTCAAGCCTCGCTCAGCCCAAGCCCAGTAGAATGTCTCAGTTGAAGGCAGCACTCAAGAAAATTTTGTAACCAAGATTTTAATGTTACCTTGGGTTTTCAACCACGTTGAGTAGAGGTACATTAGCAAATTCTGTCAGCGCTCACGGGAGCACGACTTTTGAATGTTTTTAGTTCACTGCCATAGAACAGGTTGGTTGAGTCGCGCGGATAGGGCGCTACAAAAGAATTGGATAACACCACCGTCTTTTTCGTCACGTATTTCCTTTATGCATATGGGAATTCGTATGGTTTTGCCCCTTTTAGAGTGAAAGAGAACAGAAATTGGAAAATAGGCGAATGTATGCCACATAGACGTAACTAGCAAGAGAAAACAGAACAAAAGAGGAAATGACAAAAAAAGGAGTAAATACACAGCATACGTAACAAGAGGGATCAAATTGGATGATATGAGCGAAAAATGGCAAGCAACTCCTGTAAAGGACGAATTGAAGTTGAAACGACCCATATGTATGAGATGGAAGAGTACGTACGAAGAACCCGTTTTCTCACTGCAAAACTGAATGATTGGAGGCGAAAACAGAAGAAAACAGCTGATCCATGTCACACCGCAACTCATCCGGTCAATCTAGGGGAATTACAGGGACAATTGTCAAGGCCCCAAAATATTCAAAACTCAGACTTTAAAATTGTCATGAATGCTGCCTTCAACAAATTGCGCGGTAGTGCATGTAACGTCCATGTTTTCTGAAGCGGGAAGATGCAACTGCTGTCAGCTTTTTTTTGTTGCTTTTCCTTGAATATTTTCCATTTATTCATTTTCGCTTTCATTCTTGGTTATTTCTCTGTTTAAGTCTTCTTTCACTAGAGCTTCTCTTTATGCTCAACAACTGACGTTAGTATAATATCTGATGAACGATACCTTTTTGGCTGGACTTCATCGAACTCTTACTGAGTAAACCAAAGAAGCGTGGGTGGGTGCTGGCCGATGAGCTTTGGATGGACATTATGGCAGATTATCTTCATTTGTTTCTGTATACGTATGCACCCAGTCTTCGAATGCAGTTTCTATTTCTGCATACCCTTGAAAGTACAAAATTCAAGATGATGTGAGCTTGTAAATCCTTCATTAAGAGCAAGAGAAAGTTCAAAACACTGTTTTCGTTTCTTAGAATTATTTTCTGACATTAGGTTACAAGACCATGTGGATTAAACACTTGAAAAACAGCTGAAAGTGCATAGTCCTATTGAGAACTGCAAAAAGTCCATTTCGAAAATAAACCGCTGATTAGGAGTCTCAGCATGGAGGCGCGCGAGCGCGAACCTCAAAAGTCAAGGTGTCCATGAGTTCAGCGTCTTGAACTGAACCAAAATGCGTGCCGATTCATAGAAATGTGCTACAGTACACGAATTAGCAGCGGTTCAAAGCTTAGTCCAATTTTTTTCCTAAAATAATCGCGCAAAATGAAGGCTACGTGAATTATGATGTGTACCGCTGTGTTTTTTTATAGAGGCAAATGAAATGATGACATGTTAACGCTTGGACCTTCCAGCTCAGTTTTGGCGACGAGGGACTTGTAAAACTTACTGGTAAACAGCAGAGAAAAAGTGGACTTTTTGGATAATTAGAAGCTTGGAATAGGCAGGATAATCAAATGAGGTGTAGGTCTCATCATTGGAGAAGAAAAAAACCAGAAGAAGTGTCAAAATAACAGCATTGAAGCGTTGGAACCACAGGATCAAACACTGTTTATGGTAGAAGGATGAATTTATGTCACCCAGATGCTAATCCCATCATTTCTGTCTTGATCTTAGAGATCTGGTTGGAAGATTGAGAAGGGAGACGTTCGTCGAATTAGGAGGGAAATTTCGCTCCCAATAGTGGACGAATTACTTAAGCTTAGACACACAAAACTATCGGTCTTGAGGGTGCAAGCGGAAGTGCACTGTGACTGGTCCGATAATGGAGAAGAGTAAGCGAAAAAACGGTGTGTTGTAACTTGGGAGTACAATGGTTGAAAAAAAGTCAACTCAATAGGTAAGTGTTAGTAAATTGCCTAGTCACATGTTAATTTTCATACTCCAATGTTAAACTAGCAATAGTTGTGCTCGCATTCTGGCCTGCGGACACTTATCACTCTACCTTACTCCAATTTTTATTCTTCTGTATTCCTCTGTTTCTTCGCTTCAAATCCTAGTCGCTACTTCTAATATTCCTATCTACCCCTATTAGAGACCCGTCTGCCAGCCACCTGCAAGGACCAGTGGATTAGGAGAGAAGCAAGGACCATTATTTTATGTGATTCTTTCATTTTTTTAGTTCCATATGGCCTTCCCACACTACTGATGAGTTCCGAGTAGATCAAATTCCTTCCTTTGTTTCCGTACAGTGGTAGGAACGAAATGGGTACAAGATAACTGTTATTTTTCCTTTTATTACTACAGTCACTGTATAGCTTTAACGACTATCTTAGACCAAACACGAGCTGCCCTTTTCAGGCAACAATGGGACCTGTAGGTTCTCCAGTGCACGCTACAATGACGAACATCTACTAATCCTACTTTTCTTGGAAGTGACACGATATTATGTGTAACAAATGTGTTTGGACTTCCATTCACAGAACTCAGCTGAAAGATGATAAAGGATCCGCTTGTACATAGAGAGTGAACTTGGTCATCAACACAGTGTCCACGCAATTCTATGAGAAGAGTATGTGGATCTATGTCTTGGATACCTGCTCAAAGGGTTGACCAACCTCACCACCGTTCGAGGTGTACTCAGTGCTTGGATATGCTATTTACGCCATTGTAGCATTCCCTGAATGTCTTCTCGATGGCAGATCGTATTATGCAATTGTTACCGAAAATGGCTAACTAATCCCAGGATACGCCTACGTTTCTGAGGAGTTCAATTGGATCTGACGACTGATCACTGAATCTTGCACTGCTCGCATATAAAGTCGTTTGCTGAGCCGTAAACACTCTAGTCGACGGATTAAACTATGTCTGCTCATTGCTATATTAAAACTAGCACAGACCGGATACACATGCTATCTTCGAGTGAGATAAAAAAGAGGGGAGGGCTCTCCGCAAATTTGTACATTCAAGGAATTGAATGGAAAAATGGAAACTGACGAAATTTTTGTTATTCACCACTTTACTCACATCAGCTCAACGATTTGGGGATTTTATTCATAAATAATTAACTTGTATGTATATGTGCACGTGCATACATCCACACATAAGGATAGAATCACTATATCGCCCCATGTGTAGTAAATATGAGCGTTCTCTGGAAATAGCAAGGAAGATCTGTAAATATAAGATGCGGACTTTCTGACTACCCCATGGTAAGGATTGTGATCCAGTTCTGGAAATCTGGAGAGGAAAGGTTAGCTTTTTCTCAATCTTCCCTTCCGTTCAGTGGATCTCCTTGCAGCTTCCAGGAATATCTCAGACTAGAGTGCACTGCAGACTATGACTAATTTCTCACTGGCTGTCCAGACAGCCTTTATCTTCCAAAGATCTCAGTACATCACAACTTTGGTTTATGTCGTTATGAAAATCCTGCAACTAATCTGCTCAGTTGTCTGCAAATCTCGTAATCCACAACTGATCATTAACCAGAGAATATTCACATGGCGCATAGCAGTAATCCAAGTAGCAAACAAGTAGTGAGTCATTTGGTGTGAAAATTGCTAGAAAAGACGAAAGGAGAAGAAAAAGCTTTGTCAGGACTGAGGGAAGAAAGTGTACACATCTCAAGAACTCGGAAAAATGCTTATTTTGAACAATTCTAAGGAACAAGATTCCTGGTGCGACTGAAATTAAAAATGAGATTTTATCTGCGACTTAAAGCCATGGTGCTGGGCACCACAGAAGTATGGAACATTCTTGGAATTTGTCAAGGCGCTTCTATACAGGTTCCTGGAAGCTTTCACCTTCCCCAGTGCTGAGAATTTGAGCGGCCATAGTAATATCGCATTAATTTTCTGTTAACCAGGGATGGGATCTATGACACTGCTCCCAATCCCAAACCTTGATTTTGGCCAACCAACCACGCAGGTAGCCTAGCCGTGTGCTAGGCTGCGGCGACATCTATGAAACTTTTAGGCATGCGGTTGGCTAGCCGAGGCTGTTCTGTGTGAGCCTACGTACGCGGCGAATTACAGTATTCCGAAAAGTGGCTAAAACTTGTGTTTTGCAAGTTGAGTCGTCAGGTTGAGGATGGTGCTCTACAACGCGCTTACGCGAGTCCCAGCGTTTCTGACCGCTTGATGGGTTGTAGAGGTTAGAGGGTAGTTTCAAAGGGCAAAATGCGTGAGATAGTACATACCAGGTGAGCATTTGCGGTGTTTTGCGGATTTTCTTCGCTTTTTTTCATATGAATTAAATTACTAGTAGCTCAGCACGTACTCCCAGCTAGTTCGACTGAAAGTTGTACGCCTCAAAGCCATAGAATGTTTTCAAGGTTAAGATGCTCTAGATTTCGCACATGCTGATTACCCATCAAGTAGAGTACTTGCAGAGAGAAGCCCTTCTGCACATATGTTTGGTGGAGGCTGATACTTACAGGAACAGAAAGAAGATGTGAACAGCCTCTTTGCTGATGTTATTTGTGTCGAAAAGTTTCTCCAATGATAGAAGTCAAGAGATAAGATAAAAGATAAAAGTATTCATTACGTGCTGAGCATTGATTTGTCAGATGAGTTTTCACATCTCTACTCACTCCAATTAGGCATGCTCTGTTCGCTAAGAGAGTGCTGATGAAGTGACTTTCTCTGCAATTAATATCGCCCTGGTACTTTTTATGAAACACAGGATGGGTCTGGAACGACATCCTACCAGTAGGGAAAAATCGAAATGGAAGGAATAAAAAGTGTAAAATTGAATCATTTGGCCGACACCATGATGAGACCGTAATTGCAGACAAACTCACACTATCAGCCGTCTCTCAGCTACCAGCCTGTAACTGTAATGGTTCATCAAATTAGGATATTTGATTTTCACAAAGTAAAAATTCGTGGACAAAAATTCAAAAGGTGGCTTTTTTGGCTAGTGTTGTAGCTCGTGGACAATTTGGTCCCCAGTTGAGATGGAGTTTTATAAACTATTAGGTTGTCGCATTTTCCGTTGTTTCGAAACTTTCGATGAAAAATTTTTATAGAAAATCATATAACAATAGGTACCAATTGAAGTATGGACCACAAGAGTCAATAGCGTCTCGCCGTTTTTATAGCAGGAGCTCGACTCCGCTGCTTCAGAAATTCGTGGACTAAGAGGCAAAGAACTGACTCACGCAGTGCTGGAGGTTGCTGACTTTCGGTTCTCCCTCAGTAGACGTTCTTGTGATCTGATAACGGCGGTTCGATAGAGCTAGATTTATGCTACATAATGGGCAATCGAATGTTCCTCAGCGACCTCTTCGTCTGTCCGGAGAGTTCGACCAACAAAACTAGGGGGCATCCACAGTATGGCAGAATGGTGTAATTTCCACAGAGCGCTTGGAACTTGTCTCAAAATTCTACTAGTTAATGCCTGCAAGCGGTCGATGTTTGCAGTCACGGAAGAAGAAATCTCGCTTCAATCTGCTTCTACTTCACAGAGAATAACGGCATAATCAAAATTCTAGGTCATGCCTTGCCTGAGACCACTCGACAATAAAATGGGGAAGAAAAGTACGAGAAAAAATAAGAATGGCCTCGAGATTACTACACCCAAATTTGGTTAGACTCATGAAGCTTTGTGTGAAATTATTATTCGTGAAAGTGCAGTCACAGAATTTGCATTCTTGAAGGGTTCACTCCAAAATTCATTGCATTTTCAAAACAAGACAAAAGCTATGTTTTAATATTTTCGAGAACAGTAATATGCCAAACTGTGTCTCAATAAACCATATCTATTAGGATGTCGGAAAAGTTTTCCGCCACTCTCTTCCTTTTCTCGCCAATCCTTTTGCAGCTGTTCAGGAACTTTCCATCCAAAACAAATATGAAGGCTAGGCAATAGTTTTTTCAAACCAAATTTCCTTCCTCATTACGTAGAGGTTATAGCCAAAAAATCGTCATTGATTAGAGACATGTTCGACTACTTCTGCTTTGAAAATCCATGAAACGCGGTAACGAAAGCGATGCGGCAAAAAATGTACGTCATAAGATAGGCCTCTCCAGTGGCTCTTACTACACTGTTATACGACTCATGTATCCATCCTGATCTGAGCTGCTACATCTTCAAGTGCTGAGAGATGTGTTCGTAAACTTTTTGACTTTTTCACAGGTTTCCACTTCGCTCTACAACTTGGTTGCTGGTGACGGGAAGTGGACTTCCTAGGTAAATCACATGAGAAAGTGCGGGTGGCTTGGTCGCTGGTAAGCTGGGATTCTAGTGTCAAAACGAGAATCCAGAAGACAATGCTCAGTGTTTGGTGAAAATGGAATCACTCACTTGTTGCTGCTGCCAATATAACCCATTGCTACCGCCGGAGGTCCTGTCAATAATGATGCCACCTATATCGTGTAATTATTGGTTGTGTTGAAAAAGAACAACAAATTTGAAAAGGCAGCTTAAAAGCGGCGGGAAACTTTTCCAACAGCCCAATATTATTAGGGTGGTCAGAAAGTCCTAGCCGATTTTTTTGAAAGTTCCAGAACTTTTGATTATTGATCGGTACCCATGACCTACCATGTGGTAATCGTAGACCAAACTCGGGGCTTCTCCATAATAGACATATATGGCCGAATTGGCTTTCCTAACTCTAATTACGACGTCAATCCCAAAAGAGGTCCTCCTACCCAAGATCAGTTTTTCCTTCATTGACCACACCGAAAGGAGTTTCTGGAATAACTAATTACTGGAGATGAGAGTTGTGTCCTCTACGATTCTAACATACGTCTTGCCATGTGGCTCCGTCTAGCAGAAGATCCACCAAATCGCACCCCCACCCAAACAAGTGTTTCCTTTGCTACCTCTGGAATTCGCCAGGAATGTCGTATTGTAAGCTGCTCCAGCAAACATGCAAGGTCATCAATAACACATACGCCAATCAGTTCCGGAAGGTCGCGGATGCTGTTTGAGAAGAACGGCAAAGACGAGTTTTTTGTACACCTACGCCATGGTGACGCTAGGCCCCATGGAGCTGGGTTGGGACACGCTTCCCCACTTAGCGTATTCTCCTGACGTTGCCACTTCTGACTGTCACTTATTTCATCCCCTCGAAGCATTCCTGGCTAAGAAAAAATTCACCAAAGTTGACCATGTTGGAACGGAGGTCAGCGATTTCTTTGGCTTCCAGTCTTCCCAGTTCTGGAAGAAGGGGAACGCTGACCGGCCCATTAGGTGGGACACAGCAGTGACTGACTGTGGCTATTATATTGTTGAGCAACTTCCACTGTGGGCTAGGAAATAAAATAAAGCGCAAAAAAAGTCAAAAACGGCTCAAGACTTTCTGACCACCCTAATACATATATCCCACACTTGAATCAATGCCTCTGTGCATTCCTAGACATGTCATTTTGGTCAGGATATTCACAGTTACGTAACTGGTGGACTCAAAGCGTACGAACCACACAAACCTTTCTTTACACCTTCATAGAGCAGAGCTTATCATTTAAGAACATTCTTCTACGTCATCGCACAAGTACAAGATAACAAAGTAAACTAATCGTCAGCCGCATGAAAGTCCAACGGTTAGCATAGTTAAAATTGCAGATGAACTCCATACTCAAGTACTCTCGCACTTACCGAACACTGGGTATTTTCTCGTATGATCGTACAGTTACGTCATATCGTGATTTGATTGACGTGGCCATTATGACAAAGTAACGAAACAGAGCTCTTTAAAATAATTATGGTTCAGGCAGGGAGCTTAGAGACCTTCGGGAATTTAGAGGAGTGACCTTGAATTTGGGACTTTAGTGTAGCCAACAACATGAATCCAAGCTACACGGAGATTTTTGCCAATTAGAAATGTGGAAGTACGACTTTTAGGTGTTAATTCATTTCATGCTCATTGCAGTTGAAACGCTCAGGAGTTCATAGGTCTAGACTATTATTTTCCAAAGTATTTCCACAATTAGGAATTGCACAGACTCAATTGCCCTGTAATTGAGGAAATAATGTTTCTTTCCTCAACTGATGCTAATACTAACGTCGACGTCAGCCCTCCTACTCAGGAAACCCATGTGCGTAGAAACAGTGTTTTGCGCAGTTATATGGGGGTTGAGTCCGAGAGTGAGTGGGAAAAAATCGAGGATTTTTCATGGATTTTGTCTGGATTTTACTCACGGGAGCACTAAACGTATGTTCTTTGCATAGTTTCATTGTAGGTAACATGCAAGTATTTAGTAAGAAATCGAGTTCTGCATGGGGCACCATGCCTAAGTCGTGAAAATTGAATGTTTCCTCCAAGTCGGAAAATAATATCCAAGTCCTGACCACATGAGAGGAAAACCCGGTCTCTTTCGAAGAAAATGTTTGAAGAATTCGTGCTGAAGAATCGCTGAAGGACTTGTTGCGGCGGAGCTCTTCTAATTCGTTGAACTTTGTTTTCCTGAATTCTCCATTCCAGCTTTATTTTTTGAGTTTGAGATGAGCTCTTGGAATGTGTACTTTGCGGTAATAACTTCCTTCGCTCTTGAAAACAATCCTATAGATGAGTTCAACTAATTTCGGAAACTACATGTGATGTTTTCAATCTCGTTTGTGACCTGATCCGGACACACAAGTCTGGATAGGCTATCACATTTGTCGGGATGTTTCGGGTAACTTGACAGCGGGACAAATGGAGATTTTGAATGGTTCAAACCAGAGCGGTTAAGTTAACAATTTTTCTATAATAAACTATAAAACTAAGAGGAAAAAAGCAACATTCATTTTATCCTTCTATACCTTCTCTCTTGTCCGGAGGGAAAAATTATGAGCCAAATTCTTCGAGACTGTGTAATATTGAAGGGTCAGCATTCACTTTGTCGAGTTGGTAAATATTCCAAAGAACACATGAGGCAATCTCCTCTTCTTGCTAAGTAGACACGAGGACATTGGCACGTGGTCCGCCCTTGATGACGTGCTGCTGTCTCTGACTGGTGACTCAGCCAATAATGAACTAGGATTATACGATCAGCAGCAAACTTGTAATTTCAATAGAAATTTGTCGCCAGTGACGTCACAGCACGTAGGTACAACTTGGTCACGAAATTAAGAAGTCCAGGAAGAGATTACTGTGACGACAACACATCCCTTTTTCATAGAATCTTCAAGTAAGATGTTATGCCCAAATATCACGTCTGGATATTAGAGTGATGCCGATGCCACTTGCTTATTTTTAGAAAAAAAAAAAACTTATTTATTGCATGGGGAAACAATGCATGTAAAAAAGCACAAGATCAAGATCGAACCTAAGAATTTTTCCTTCATTAATCCTATTAATTCTGACTGAAATAAGAGTAAAATTAATTGTTTTTGTTTGTTTTATTATTTGTTTTTAAAAGATGGCACTCGAAAAAGTACCCAGCGGTACCCACAGAATCGTTGGTACTGAACGGATCCTGTTCAAATTTCACAGTACGATCACGAATACTACTCCTACTCTTACTGTCGCAGGAAATTGGAATCAATTGGTTTTGGCAAGAGTTTGTGGGGTCATCATGCGAAAATTCTGCAAAAGCACTGCTTCCGGCCCTTACAAAGGGACAGGTACTGCACGGATATTCCTGGAAACAGGCACACGACTGCAAATGACCATGTACTATCTAAATCGGAAAGATAATTTGATTCAATCGATTTTGTTAGGAGTTACACCTGAAAAAGTACCTTGCAGTACTCACAGCACCATTAGTACTGAATAGATCCTGTTCAAACTTTGTGGTGAGATTATGAGTATGACTCTGCTGCCAACTGCCAGAAGAAATTGGAAATATTTGATTTCAAAAGGAGACATTGCTCGGGAATTCTCTGAACCCTAAATTTACCCTAAGATTTAGGGTTCAGCATAGGTCCAGAGAATTTTTCAAACAACTTTCTCTAATATCAAATATTTCCAATTGCACAGGAGCGGTTAGTAGATGAGAGGCTGCTCGTTCCAGCAAATAATAAAATTGCCTCGTGTATCCAGTTACAGCGGAAAAAATAGCTAAAAACGGTCTTCAACACCACTTGGACACAATTTCTTCAAATAACTTCTTTCAAAACCAATTGTTTCCAATTTCATTCGCACTGTTGCATTAAGGAAGTATTGCTCTATCACACAGAAGCCTCCAAAATCTCCTATTCCTCTCAAATTTTAGCCGCAAATTTAAAAATTATATGACGGTGCCAGTGTGTTAACGTGCTCCACCGCCAGTGCACTTGTTAACACTTGTTAACTCGTGTGGACATGTCGATGTGCATTGAACACACAAAACCAATGTTCTTCGCAAAAATTCGTCTTAACTTGTCTACAATGGGGGCTTCGAAGGTCCTTGGCTAGGTCAAAGGGGACTTCGTAATTTTTTCTGCTCGAGCTAAGCTTGTGCCGAACTCTGGTGTGGTGCTTCTGACAAGTCGTACTCGTTCTAGCTTGGAATGCACAATATGCACTTCTCACAGTGATTACTCATGATAATCTACTTATGATGTTTTTGATGTTTTCCTCCTCTTTAGATGAGCAATCATCTGTGTGTTCTGGAAAGGTCGCCAGCAGAACTACTAGTGCACCGTCTTCTTCAAAAGCAAAGAGACAAATACGAACGAGGACAGCTGCGCTTGATTCCATGTTTTTCAACGAGACCTGCTGTGCTTTAGCCTGAGGCCTATCATTTAGGCCTGCACCTAATGGAGGGGATTCTATCGAATTCTATCTTTTGCGAGAACCACAATGACTCAGTGTGCCAATACACAATTTTGCAAAGTAAATCATGGCTTTGAGCTGAAACGTCAGACAGGGAGAAAAGAAAGAAAAATGATGAAAAAGGGGGTTTTTGCAATGAAGTGTAATAAAATACAATAAAATTGAGGTGATCTTTTAAAGAAAAAATGGTTCTAATGTTACCATGAGAGCTGACAAAGGAAGTGCAAGAGGCCATATTCGAAAATCGGGATGAAACCTATCTGGCTTGAATCTTTGTTGGAGAGGGTGTTGCAGTATATATTTTGTTACTGCCCTCGGCTTCAAAAAACAAAAATCCCACCACAGTACTATATGCGGTGCAGCACTAGTCCGTCAGCGACGAGGTGGCCGAGTGGAGAGGATGCGGACTGATAGGCAGGAGGTCGAGGGTTTGGATCCCGTCATTGACACTCGTTTTGCATTTTTGTTTTTTATTCCTCCTATGTTATTGAAATCAATTTTGGAGGGCTAGAAGACAACACTTGTCTTTACTGACGTACTAGCTATAGAATAACTACTATGCTATGAACGTAGTTTAGTGATCGTACAGCTTTCCCTCGAGTCGCTAGAAAATTGTAAAATTTTCATTCAAAACAAAAAAAGGATGGTCAATGAGAAAGCATTTACTGGCAGCAACGGTGCACACAGACAATGTTGCAGTTGCCATCACCCGGACCAAACCGAGCCAACAAAAGGGCCACGACGCGTGAAGGTTCGAACATTATGAACCGAGTGGGAAAGATTTTGAGTTACAGTCGTGAAAAGTGACTGCTACTTTATAGCTAATCGAGGGAGAAAAGCAGGTTTTATATAACGTAGTTATTCCGTGCCTAGTGCGTCAGTAAGGATAAGTATTATCTTCTAACCTTTTAAATTTGATTTCAACAACACAGGGGGAATAAAAAAATGAGAGAGCAAAACAGGTAGGTGCGCATGACGGGGTTCAAACTCTCGAGCTGACAGTGCAGCATCCTCCCCACTCGGCCACATCGTCGCTGACGGACGAGTGCTGCAGCGCATATGGTACTGTGGTGGGATTTTTGTTTTTTGGAATCGAGGGCAATAATGAAATATATACTGTAACACCCTCTCCAACAAAGATTCAAGCCAGATAGGTTTCATTCCGATTTGCGAGTCTGGCCTGTTGCACTTCCCTTGTGAGAAATATGCGTGGAGCTTGTTTTTCTTTGTGGTCGTCCGGTGTTCTGGATGTAAATTTATTCGAAGTTCTTCACTTTGCTGTTGAAAATCCAGCAATTTTTCTGGAAGTCTATCTATTTTTGACTAGAAGACCAGGAACCACTGCTTGAATGCAAGACCTCCCAGGTACTACATATATAACATACCTCGAAAGAGTTTAATGTTTAGTATTTGGTTGAGAAGCTTCACGACAATGGAACTGAGAGTTTTCTAACAATAATCTTTGAATCCGACGACGACCTAACAACAGATTTAGAGCGCCTAGGTGCTTAGCAGACACTACATACTATGCTCAGCTATGGATATTTGTTGTTACAGTTCAGTAATCGATGGAAAATTGGTGAATTATGCACATTTTTGCCTGTGAAGCTCATGTATTATAATATGCATCAGTAGGATGTTTGGTCTTCTTTATGAAGTGATAACAGAGTGTTCGGCAAAAATTCAATTCAGAGAAACACCTGTGGAAGACAATAAAAATCCGCAAAACGACATTTTACTCTGCAAATGAACTTCCAGCTTTTCCGACGTAAGCGTTGTGTGTTTCAGAGCCACAATTTTTTTCAAAGTCCAACAGGATTCTCGTAATCTATAACTTCTATAGGGATATAACTTAGGGGTAAAGTATGACTGGTATAACCTAGTGGTGGGGTATGAGGGTATAACTTATCCAGAACAGAAATCCGAGGCTTAGACCTTGTTCTGGACGCATCAATGAAAGGATGGGTAACCTCATACCCATGGGTATGATCGCCATGGTTAGCAGCTGGATATAAACATTGGCACCTATGGGAAAAAATGTTGGTCAGTTCTGGATGAAGGGTAAACTTGAGTACGTTGCCATGTTTACCATGGTTAACCATGATGATGCATCCGGGCTCTGATGACGAGTTTCAAAATTTCCAAGATAATTAAATATTGCCTTCTGGCTTTGATCACGTGCTCAGGTTTTCCAGCTTTCTAGTCAAGCTCAGACGATCAGAACTTGCCCTTAGGCTGATTTTTGGAACGGCACAGAACATACTGGCCACTGATTTCGCCGCCTTCCGTTTCTCCATAACAAATCCGCCAGAGGTGCAAAATATTTCCTCTTTATGCTTGATATTTTCGTAGAATCCGTCTACAACTGATCAATTTCATTACGCGTTTCCGAAACGTCAGCGATTAATGCGAAGACACTGAGAATCGCATCACCTACATATGTTGCAGCAATGTAGTAGATTTGTGCACAGCAAATCTAAGGGAATAGCTGGAGAAATTCTGAGAGAAAATCAGGGAAATCAGTGCGGATTTTTACCTGTTTTCATTACATTCATTTACAAGGTTTGAAGACTTCAATGAGCTTTTTCCACAAAATTGCATTAAAAACGTGTGAGCTTCTGGACAAATCCAACAAGTCTAAGACCCATGGAAGCTTGTGGTACTCTTAAATATTGCACCCAAATTGTGACACTTTGCACCCGCTATTTTTTAATATTATCTATTTGCTTTGTTGTATTTTTATCTGTTTTTTTGTTTGTTTGTACTTGCTTTGTTATTCTTTCCGCTAATGTTGTTCGTTTATGCATTTTCTCTTTCACTCTTACCAAATCAGATTGGAAAAACGTTGCTACCACGACATTTAAGCAAGTTTTAGGCTCAGTTCGGAGATAGTTGTCGTGTTCATTCAGAGAACACGGTGATCGAAGTAGGTTAACCTATTCTGACCTTGAAATCATGTCAGAGAAACCTTCAACACCTCCTTATCTATGTATGTACTGTCTATGTTTTGTCATGAGTTGCTCTACTCTCTACTTCCTTCTTCATTGCATTGTTGATATTTTTCTATTTCTTGGGTTGTGTTCGTTGTGTTCGCTGCATTTTTCCACAGTGAAGAATGAATGGATAAATAAAATTTCTCAAGAACCGTGCATGTGCAAGAATGGATTCGATTAACAACCATGTAATTGTAGCTTTAACCTAATCATTTTTCGTGCGAGGTGTACTACAGCTCACTGACTGTGCGCACAGTGTTTACTGGTACGAAAAACTGCGTAGCAGATTGCTTAACCGCATTGTGTGCTAATAAGGTTTTCTGCACATGTATCCTGCACCATTGGAATATTGACACTGATTTCTTTTTATAGAAACGAGTACGAGAACAAGTCCTGTTTTAGGTAATAAGTATAAGTTCATTAAAGCTCCCATATCCGGGCTACTTCAGAGTACTTATTTCTTACCTACTTGCATAGTTACCTATCATTACAATTAGTAACTATACTACATAAGGAAGCACTTGCTAATTCTCAAAGGTTTGTTCCCAGGAATCAGTGCGCACGTACAGTCGGGTCCGGCAGCCACGGCAAATGGGCGCCGGCGGGCGCCGACCGCCGCCACCCTCCGGTGCCCCGCTATTAATGAGCTATAAATCACTCGAGCTTGGGAGAAAGCGAAGAAAAATACAATTTTAGTCCATAGTAGACAGAGTGCAGTGGATATGTTAAGGCTATAAAGCAGGTTACCATTTTCACAACTTTCACGTTTTTTATTTTTGTGATTTTCATGGGGAAAGATTTCTGAATGCACAATAAGCGAAGCCAACTCTTCCATTTTCTGCTATAGTGCACTGCTTCGCGAATACAAAAATGGCCGTTATTCTTCTATAGATGGACACAGTACTTCAGTTATCCCATCTGAATAATAAAGCTTGTCCAATTCGGGATCCTCAGAAATAATTGAAATCCGTATAAATTGTTCCATATCCATTGCGAAGTAGTTCTGCTGCTCTCATTTATCTTTTGTGGAGCAGTCCTTCATGGCGGAGTTACTCTCTCCCGGTTTCCCTCAACTTTGAAAAAGTGGTTTTTCACTTTTACTTACACTATAACTATTACTTACACTTACACTTATCGTAGTTTGTCTTCGAAAGAGTTTTCCACTATTATTTACACTTACACTTATCGTAGTTTATCTTCGAAATTTATGCAAAACGTTGCCGGATGCCTTCCTGGACTACCCGAAGGAGATCACGGGGGACGTTCCAAGCAGTGAACCCCAAACACTGCGATACTTAACTCTGGATCTCCAGCGGAGTGGAACCAGCGATAGGGACAGATTGCAATCTGCCACTCAAACCACTGAGCCATCCGGGCTACTTTTTATGTTGGAGTTTGTTAGATAACTGCAGCAGCAGTAGGCAGCATACTATATGTATTTGCAAAACGGGTGCACAGGGGAGGATTCGATCCCCTGACCACCACAACGTCGATCATTCGCTCAACCCACTGCGCTATGCGCGCACGCGATGCATCGTACAAATGGTGTCCACTATTACTTACACTTACACTTATCGTAGTTTATCTTCGAAATTTAGGTGAAAAGAGAGTTGGGTGGGGCCACTCCTGTGAAGCCTAGGCCTAAGCTTTAAACACATTCTTAAGCATAGGGTTAGGCTTATCTACCCTGTCTACTATGGGCTAAAATTGTATTTTTCTTCGCTTTCTCCCAAGCTCGAGTGATTTATAGCTCATTAATACCGGGGCGCCGGAGGGTGGCGGCGGCCGGCGCCCATTTGCAGTGGCTGCCTGACCGGACCGTAGCTATAAGGTGGATAGTACCAGACAGTGAACGTACAGTGAGTGGATCTTCACAGAAAGTGTTCCTTCCTGAAACACTCTACTAGTTTTATTGAGGAGTCTGAAGAGATTAGTGCTGGGATTCCGCCAAATTTGTCGACTTGCTAGCTGCTAGTGTTTTTTTTTGAATTCTGTGCACTGAAGCATGGAATTTAAGAGGAAAGCCTTAGTCATGAAGGTTCGGCAACCAATCGCTTAACCACTCAGCTCTCATTTTCTCCACTTAACCACTAAACAGCCAACGAATGTGGAGTTCAACACTAACTTAAAAGTTTCCCGATAATTGGAGGTCTGGAAGGCGGCGGTGGCCGCGTGGAGCCATGAGCAGTTGACGAAAAAGTGGGTAAGTCGGAACAGTGCAAAATTATACGAGGTTGCTGTGAGACTCATTTTTTCCGATCCCACCAGAGCTTCTATGCATCATTGAGGTTACCCGGAGTAAAAGTCTTGACTACCATGCTGAAGATGGGTGGATCTATTGGGAATTAACAAGTTTACCCTGAGTGATTTCGTTGATGTGTGAAGTCTAACATTTAAAAAATTAGTGTGAAATTTCTGCTAGCTTTTTAACTATACTACTTGAATTCCTTACACTAGTGAGGAACTCTATGTTGGAAATTCTCATAAATTCTTGGCAAACATGGAAACTTCGTTATCTTTCAGTGGAAGAGGTGATTACCATTGGGAAGATCTCCCTCCAAGCAAGGTTGAAAGGCGTTTGCTTCTGCTCAGCGACAGAGATCCTATTAGAGGACAGACAAAGATCTTAGCAGAGGACGGCAGAGGACAATAAATGAATTCAACCATACTAGTAGCTCCTAGGAGCGGCAAAAATACATTCTGATTATACTGAATAAAGTGTCTGTAACCCTCATACCTTTTTTTGGGCTTAAAGAGCTATAGGAATTCCGAATCCCTCCTACAAAGGTGGGCTGCTTTTATCCCGAAAAAAAGGCCGGAAAAATAATTGGACCATTTTTTTTCCATAGCACCATGAGGGAACCCAATCACTCTAGCAATATAAATTGTGAAAACTGAAATGCCTTTTGAACCGTTTGAATTACATAAACCTACAAAGAGCTTTGCAGGCCGTTCTTACCCATTTTTCTCCACTTCTGAACTCCCATGAGAACTTTATAACCTCGCTGTAGAAATTTGTTGATATCAGAGTGCAGTTACCCAATGCGTGGAAGCTGTAGCATAGCAGACTAGCAGCTGCTTTTCCGTTCACGTAACACTGCATGGTAAAACAAATGCTTTTCGCTTATAAGGTAGTTCTTACTTAATTGCATAATTTTCTGTTGTGTGCGACAATGCAGCTGATGAAGTGACGTCTTGGCGTGATGTAAGAGTGCTTTCCTGCAGAAACGGCGCTAAAATTACTTGAAGTTTGAAGGCATACGGTTCTAGGGACCGAGCATGTTTCTTCTCCAGTTCTACCAATCGGGTTACATTGAATCTAGACATGGTGTGGTGGAAAAAGCTCCCTGGAAAAATTTTCTAGACTTTGTAGAAGTTAAAATGCA